>CM033105.1:10221045-10379226 GCA_019321725.1 Paulownia fortunei | reverse complement strand
GTTAGACTTCTCTAACAACCAATTCAATATATGTGGCTAATATTAGGGATAACCTAATTCTTATAGCCTCCACAAAATCCCTCACTTTTGCACTCTCATTTTTTGGCCATATCAATTAGAAAAAGAAAAAAATCATTGTTTGCTTCTCTTTTCTGCTCTCTTTTCTTCTATTCAATATCCAAGTATATGATATTGTTATTCTTCCACTAGTTGGATCAAGAACAATCATAATAGGCATTGAATCTTTAATTCACCAGTTGGATTAAAGATTAATGTACACTCCATTCTAGTGTCGAAAAGAAAAAACAAAGAACACTAGCAAGTTTTTTATTTTTGGTTATTCTAGTCTAAGGTGTGGACTACTTTAGAGGAAGGACGTGTGGACTCCTTGGTGAAAGCTTTGCAACCATCCGACAATTGATTACCTCACGCCTTGCATTAAATCAAAGAGTTCGAAAAAGGGTAATGAATCATATCACTTCTTTTATTTACATTATATTTATACCTAAACTATTTATAACGTTGATCATTAAATTGCTGTAAAATCGGGATGCAATAAATGAATAACATGTTTATTTTTCTTAAAAAAAATTTTTTGCTGCTCTTACCCCCGGGTTATAGTGAACCCAACTGTGGTATCAGAACCACGATTCATGTTATTAACAATTAATGTCATTCATTTTTTATGTTTATATGATGAACATGATTATTATTGCTTTTGTATTTCAGTTTTGGATATAATTAATTTTTATTAATTGCGTGTAAAATATTTTTAATTATTAAAATATTGATGTAAACGCACAACCGAAGCTTATGATGTGAGTGGATCCAGAGGGCGCGCATGCAGTGGGCACGGGCAAGGCTTGCCCATGCACCAGCCTGTTGCATGTAGGGGCTGGTTCTGGCTCGACAGTACACGTGCGACTTGGCAGCTTGTGGTTTGGTGGCACGATGTGCTGTCGGGTAGTCTGATTACATGTAATATTTAGTAAGTATTCTATTTTTTAGATTTTAGATTAATTTTTAATTTTACAATATTGAAAAATTATTTTTCATAAAATAGAAGATTGTGTGTCCAAGTCTTGAAAATACAATGCTTAACGACTTGGTAAATTTATATGCAATAAAATTTATGTGATGAATGTTTATTGCATGATTTAATTAAGGATGTATTTTTAATTATCTTTGGGTTTTTGGGGCCTTCAAGCCTCTTATTCTATTTTGTATTGCATTTAAATTATTGCAAAAATAGTAGAATAGTAAGTGAGGTTTCAATTTTAGTTTTGTAAATTGAGGACGTTCAAAGCCTAAAGGCCCATGCTTGTATGAGTTATTAAATGCAAATATAATAGAATAGGAGATTCAAGGCCTATGAATGTATGGGTACAAAAATAAAATGTAATAGAATAGTTCTTTATATTTTTACCCTTTGATTGACCTTGGCCCATTTTATGGCTCAAACAAGTCAATAGGTTGGCCATGATCATCCCATTGTTCTTTGCATAGGATGCATGTTAGATTTTTTTTAATGCTTTTTACTTGGGAAACATATGATGACAAGATTTAAATAACCCACTTAGTAATTAAATTGATGAGGTTGTGGAAAATTGAAACCCCTAAGTTTTTGAAACTTAATGAGAATTTTTTAATTTTAAATAAAAATGGACAAGTTAGGTGGATCTATCATTCCATACCTACTATCAAAGATAAAGACACGGCGACGCTACCACACTTGATCACCAACCATGAGTTGTGGGGTGGTCTTTAGTTGGAAAGCTATGATCTCTACCAAGCATGGAGATGCTCATGGGATGGACTTGTCATTATGTTGACCATGAGTCATGGGATATCTTGATGCTCTATCGACATATATATTTGATGAGTATTGTTTGACACTTAGTACCATATAGGCTCATAAAATTGGAGCATATGGGAAAAAGTGAGGCAAAACAAATTTGAGGAGTGTATAGTGATACAATCATCAAATAGTTGACCACCGATAAAAATATTTCATGTGCTCATAAAATTGGTGTGTGAAATATTTCCATTGGACCATATGCCCACTAAGAAATTCGATTTCCCCAACTTCCATTAGGGGTGGTGGAATTCGAAGAAAATAGTGGGAGATATTTAATATTAAAGACCTTATATTAAATTAATATGATTATTTCATATTTACTCATTTTCTACTTTGTTTATGTTTTGTAGATTTTTCTACTAAAATGATAAAGAATTCACTAGCAACGATCCTTCAACAAAATAAATTAACTGGGCCCAACTTCGTTAATTGGCTAAGAAACCTTAAGATAACCTTCAATCTGATAAGAGGGAATATGTCCTCGACATCATGCCTCCTTTAGCTCCACCAGAGGATATTACTTCAGAGGCTTATGCAGATTATTTGCATCATGTTGATGATAATCTACAGGCTCGCTGCTACATGTTGACATTGATGTCAAATGAGTTTTAGAGGCAAAACGAGGACCAGGATACTTGGGATCCTCCTTCACATGCAAGAGTTGTATGGTGAAAGTACTAGGTAGATGAGATATCATATCTCAAAGAAACTTTTTAGATATCGTATGACTAAGGGCTCTTCAGTTCATGACCATGGATTGAAGATGATAGCCCTAATGAAAGGCTTGCGTCCTTGGAGTGGTTATGGAGAATGAACTCTATATGAACCTACTGCTGTAACCTCTACCTCCTTCATTTGAGATCTTTGTTGTCAACTTTAACATGCACAATATGAAGACTAGTCTCCTTGAGATTGTGAACATGTTTAAGACGGTTGAGTCCACCATGAAAAAGGACAAGCTAGTTATGCTTGTTGGATCCTCTTCCATATCAAAGGCTGTAAAGACTAAGAGAGAAAAAAGGAAAGAAAATGGTTCCTTCAAACCCAAAAAGATGAAGGCAAAGGGCGGTGTCAAGAAGGTTTCTTCTCAAACCAATGACAAGTACCATTACAGCAGCAACCAGGGTACTGGAAGAGGAACTACAAGGAGAATCTTACAAGCCTGAAGAGTTTAGGCATCTATTTTGTAGAAGTTAACTTATCTGTTAACGATGCTGCTATGGTATTAGATACAAGTTGTGGCTCACATATTTGTAATAATTTGCAGATAATGGTAAGAAGTAGAAAGTTAGAGAGAGGAGAGACAGTCCTAAGGATAGGGATGGAGTAAGGGTTGCTACATTGGCTATAGGCACTGTTAATCTAGCTTTTGATAATAGTTCTATAATAGTTCTTAACAATTGTCTTTATGTTCTGAATATTACTAAGAATATTATCTCTATTCTAGTTTTGGATAGAGAATGTTTTAGATTTACCATTGAGAATGGAAATTATTCCATTTTCAAATATTATGATTTTATCTAATTAGGTTCTTTGACGAATTGCTTATATATTGTTACTCCCTATAACCCCATTCTGACAATTCAACAAAATAAAAAAAAAGTTAGATAATCATAGTTCCATGAGCCTATGGCACGCAAGATTATGATATATTTCTAAAAAAAATTAACAAGTTGGCACAATTGCTTGACCTAAATAACGAGTAAGAACTACCAATATGTGAGTACTGCCTTAAAAGAAAGATGACCAAATCTTCATTTCTTGGACAAGTGGAGCAAGCCCAACATCTATTGGATTTGATCCATATAGATATATGTAGGCCACTAAGCGTTAGTGCTTGAGAAAACTATAATTACTTCTTAACCTTTACCGATGACTTCTCTAGTTATGGTTATATGTACGTTTTAAGGTATAAGTCTGAAGTCATTAAAAGGTTTAAAGAATTCAAAAATGAATTAGACAAATAAATGGGCTTAAGTATACAGACTAGTTGATCTGATCGAGAAGGTGAATACTTAAGCATAGAATTTCTAGATTATCTAAGAGAAAATAGGATTCTCTCACGATGCACTCCTCCTACTATTCCTCAACTTAACAGAGTTGCGAAGCGCACGAATCAAACCTTGTTAGACATAGTTTGATCTATAATAAGTTTCACTTTATTGCCTCTTTCATTCTGGGGCTATGCCTTGGAAACAACTTCATACCTATTGAATAGAGTTTCATCTAAAGCCGTGCCTAAAACACCATAAGAGATGTGGTGTGGTAAGACACCTTCCTATAAATACCTTACAGTATAGGGTGTGCTACTTACGTGAAGCAGCAAGTGAGAGACAATTTAGATATGAGATCTAGTTTATGCAAGTTCGTGGGGCATCCAAAAGAGTCTTTTGGATACTATTTCTATGATGGCTCGAAACAAAAGGTGTTTGTTTCGAGAAATGCCACCATCTTTGAAGAATAATTTCTATCAGAGGGAAGTGGCAAAGTTGTGGAACTTGTGTTAGGTTCGCGTGATCCCAAGGTATATAATAAATGCATATTTTGACATATTTTTGTATCAAATTCTTTATATTTTGCTTTCTTTATTCTTGTTAATATTATTGTTTTATTAATATTTTGTGTTAGGGAATCAATGAATATAAAAAGATCAAAAGAAGCATGTTTCCAAACTTGTGCAGTTTTTGTATTTTGAGATTAACTTCATGATCAAAAACCCTATAGACCTGAAGCTTATTTAATTTGAAAGCCAAGATATAGAAGTACAATTTTTCTGTTAGAAGCTCAGCCCAATTCAGTCTTGATTATAGCAAAATATTTGTCCAAGTGGTTGCACAAAATAGATCACCAAAATTTGGATCAGAGTTCAGTGCAGTATTAAATTATTTGCCCAATTGGGTCACATCTCTTAAGCCCAAATTTATTTTGGGCTGAAATTTTGATATATTATACAAACAAGGTAAATAAACAAGTTTTCTAAAGACAAGATAATGAGAAAATGCGTCAAAATGATAAAAACATAGGCTACAAGTTGCTACTGCTGTTAAAGAATGACTCTTGGACATGATTCGGTAATTTAATCACATCTCCTTCATCCGACAGCCAAATTTGATAAATGATATATGAAAATATATTAGGACTGAAGGATCTACAATATTTGTTCTTTACACATAATCAACATCTGGTTATATCTAACTTAAAAATATAATTTAATTTGGTTGGTGAGGATTTGGTATAACAACTTACCAACTCTTAGCAACTAGCATACCACTTGATTAACCCCTCCATTATTGTTTGGCCTCTGGCTTAGTTTAAGTACTATAAATAGGCTATGTATTAAGCTTATAATAGAGGGGGGGTAGAGGGTTTCTTTAGGCTAAGTTTTCTAGTATGTATGTTTTCTAGTAATATAATTTTTCTTGCAGTAATAGAAATAAATTCTCTAATTTCTCTTCTATTTTTACTCTTTTCTACTTTTATTATTTCTTTCTAAATTTCATTTTGCTAAGGAAAAATGGTGAACCTCTTGATGGAGGAAGAGGAATGGTTATAAGGGTAGAAAATATTTAAGTATGTTGTATTATTATTTTGAGTTTTGATCTACACCCTGCTTGTTTTGTGGTGATTCTTGATTTATGTATCTCCAATGACACAACAAATACTTGGGTTCATTTAGCTTATTGTACAATTTTACCCCGCCGACTGCTAATGTGAAACCTTAATTTGTTGTTGACAAAGGTGTGCATAAATGTTTGATCCCATAAATAAGCGTTGGCGTTAAGAGATAATTTGCAAATAGTAAGATAATATCATGATTACCTTATTGCATGAGTTATTTGATAATATCTTCCCATTGGAACCTTCATTATGTATAAATTCCAATAGTGGCAATTAATAGAGGTAAAAAGAATAAATAACCATTTCTCTATCCAAAACTCAAGAGTGGATCCCTAATCCTCAGTACTTTTATTACTTTGGTTTTTCTTTAGTTACAACATACATTAATTGTTCATATATTTTGATTCACATAAATCCATTTTTGTAGAATTATAATCCTGAATTCTTCAAGAAACTTCTCTATGGATCGACCTTAGGCTCACGAGAAATTTATTACGTAATACAACCTGCACTTTGGCGTCATTGCCGGGGAAGGCAAGGTAAGTATTCAAGTTTGTTAATATTTTTTCTCTGTAAATATTGTTTGTTTATTTTCTTTATGGATATATGGTTATATGGTATCGTAGTCATAATTCTCGGCGTTTAGTTAGAATAATTTTGAAACTTTGTTTGAAAATTTGTTTGAATCATCTCCACACACTTCCACCATGGCTGAAAATAGAAGTGTTCAGGATGAAAATGAGAATCAACAAGTGCGTATAATGCGTTATTACTCACAATCTCCTCGAAATTCTTCTCCTTCTTATTTCATTTTTCCTCACAATGCAAATAACTTTCGATTCAAGCTAGGTATGATCCATTTACTTCCTAATTTCCATAGTTTAGACTCTGAAAGCCCTTACTTGCATTTTAAAGAATTTGATGAAGTATGTGCCACTTTTGATGATCAAACTTGCACAAATGAGATTGTTAAGCTCAAATTATTTCCTTTTTCTTTAAAAGACAAAGCAAAAAATTGGCTTAATTCTTTAAAACCTAAGTCAATTGGCACTTGGCAATAAATGCAAGCTGATTTTTGAAAAAATTCTTTCCAACTCATAAAACTAATGCTTTGAAAAGACAATTTTAAATTTTTTCTCAAAACTCTAACGAAGCTTTCTTTTAATATTGGGAAAAATTTAAAAATTTGTTGAATTCAAGCCCACATCATGGTTTTGAAAAATTGTGC
The DNA here is from genome assembly GCA_019321725.1 of Paulownia fortunei. Taxonomy (NCBI): domain Eukaryota; kingdom Viridiplantae; phylum Streptophyta; class Magnoliopsida; order Lamiales; family Paulowniaceae; genus Paulownia; species Paulownia fortunei. The sequence continues at coordinate 10,372,522 of CM033105.1, read as the reverse complement.
TTAATTTGTTTCTTTTATGAAGGTTTAACTCCAAAAACAAAATAATTTGTTGAAACAATGTGTAATGTTGAGTTTTTTGATAAAGAACCTGATGAAGCCCTAGAATATGTAGATCATTTGGTAGGAAACTCTCAATCACGGCATAGTATTAATTCTTCTGAATGTTCTATTAGATCTAATCTTGCTAATAGTAATAAAGGAAAATATTACCTTAGCCAAGAAGATGATCTAAATGCTAAGATTGCTAGTTTAACAAGAAAAGTTGAAGCCATGGAACTTAAAAAAGTAAAAAAAATCAAATTTATTCAAGAGGAAGAAGTTTGTAGCAATTGTGAACTTTTGGGGCACTCCACCAATGAATGTCCAAACATTCCAGTAAAAGCAAATTTCATGAACACATTCAAAAAACCTTTCCATTCTCCACATTCTAAAACTTATAATCCACAATGGAGAAATCATCCCAATTTTAATTGGCAAGATGATAACCGTGCCCAACTGTTGTATTTACAAAAACCACCAAACTTTAATTCTTATATAACTCCACATACAAAATCCCTTGAGGAGACTTTGCAAGCATTTATACATGAACAAACAAACATCAATAATCAGACTTCACAAGATATCAATGAGATTAAAAGCATACTTTCAACACTGATAGCTTCTTTGCGTACTTATGAAAGAGGTAAATTTCCTGCTCAACCTCAACCTAATCATTCCATTCAGTGTCATGTTTCTTCTCTAGGTGAAAATTCAATCAAGGAGGCTAATTCAGTCACAACTCTTCGAAATGAAAAAGTTATTGATAAGACTATTCATCCCAAGGAGAAAGTTTAAAATCCACCTCCAGAAATGAAAAATGAAAATAGTCCTGATGATGAAGGTAAATTTGATAAAGGTAAGTGTGAAAATAATGAAAAAGAAAAATATTTACCTCCAATACCCTTTCCTCAAAGATTGCAAGCAACTCAGAAATTGAACTCAAATGCTAAAATCTTTGAAGTTTTTAAACAAGTCAAGATTAATATTTCGTTGTTAGATGCAATCAAGCAAGTTCCACTTTATGCTAAATTTTTGAAAGATTTGTGTACAATCAAAAGAAAACATCATGTACAAAAGAAGATATTTTTAACTGAAAGTGTTAGTTTAATTATTCAAAAATTCACTCCACCCAAGTACAAAGATCCATGTTGTCCAACCATTTCATGTATCATAGAAAACACTAGAACAAAGCGTGCTTTTCTTGATCTTGGTGCCAGTGTAAATCTTCTACCTTTCTCAGTTTATGAATAGTTAGGTTTGAGAGAACTTAAAACAACTTTGGTTGTACTCCAACTAGCTGACCGTTATATTAAAGTTCCAAAGAGAGTAGTAGAAGATGTGTTGGTATAAATTGATAAGTATTACTTTCCAGTTGATTTCATTATTTTGGACACAGAGCCTATTGCACAAACACATACACAAATTCCTATCATTTTGGGTCGTCCGTTTCTTGCAACTTCAAATACTTTGATCAATTGTAGGAATGGTATTTTAAAGTTATCATTTGAAAATATGACTTTGGAACTAAATGTGTTTAATGTTTGTAAACAACCTGCAGAAGATGTCGACTCTTCTTTGGAGATAAAAAGGGAAGAAAATGGAAAGAAACCAAAAAACTTGGTTGAAATGTTGAAGAATCTTAATTGTGGTACGACTAATGTCAGTTTTCATATTTCGATCATAACTCTCTGCTAAAATATAATTTTAACTTGAATTTTAAACTACTAGAAATCCAAGAGATAGATCTATAATGTTTATGTTTACTATAAAATCCAATTAGGTCAATTTCAATGAGAACAACCGAGTTCAAAAGTCAGCATTAGGCTAAAATTTTCTAGGATGACATATCTTAGTATTTCAAACATAACTCTCTCCATAGATTTCATATTTAGTTTATTCAAGTGCCTATGGAAAGAAAAGACAAAGATATACAATTCATTACAAGATATAAAATACCAATTCATCTTCTAAAGAGGTCAAAAACTAGTTGTCAGGGGCTAAATAGTGTAAAAGTACTGAAGCGAATGAGGGAAAAATAGCAGCAATGGCGCCTAGGCGCCATTTGAAGTGCTGAAATAGAATACATGGTGCCTAGGCGCCATTTTTCTGCGCCTATCGACTTGAAAATTCTGAAAGTGTGATCTTTTGACTCGAATTTTGGACAAAAACTATTAAAGCCAACTTTTAAAATAGACTTTGCGGACTTCTTGGGGGACAACTTGCTAGGAAAATGGATTTGGTGGACAGAAAATGGGAGAAAAGTTATGAAAAGAGGAGGAATTTTATGAATTTTTTGGCAAAAGAATAATTGACATGAGTTAAAAGTAGAAGATTGTATGAACCAATGGAGGGATTGGTTCTTAGAGAAAAAAGTTATTCATTTTTTGAAACCAAAATAAGGGGAGGCTTGGAGAGAAGAAAGTCATTCTTGAAGAAGACGAAGCCACTCTTGGAGACAATGAGCTATTCTTAGAGATAAGGAGAGCTTCAACCATTCCTCTCACTTCACAAATTGGTGAACAATTTCCATGTTCTTTCTTATTTATTTCTTGAAGTTGTATTCATCCATTATGAACTAAACTTTTTCTTTCAAGAGGATGATGTAACCTTATTTGATCCTATGTTTTGAATTTCAATCAATATTAGTTCAAGTTATTCATCTTGTTTGTGTTATCTTGTTTAGTATTACATCTTGATTATTTGGCCATTAATTGAGATTGTTGATGTATGAAATTCGATACTCGAAAGAGGAAAGATTATACATGATCATAAGAGTAACACCAACTAGGAATCATAGAGTTGAGAAGCTTTTGAAACCTTTGAAGTTTTGAAGAAGAATTCAGTGAACTTTTGTAGAGTTTTATTCTTGAGTTTTAATAGAGATATTGAAATTCATGTTAGAACTCATAGTCAATTCTACACTCAAGAAAGAGAATTGATGAACTTTTGAATTCTTAACTTACATGTGTTGTTGACTTGAATTGGTATGTTTTGGAAGGAAGAACGTAGGTGATAATTAGGTGAGTCATTCCTCTAAAATTTCTTGGTCACAAGGTGTTTGTTGTATTACTTCTAAGAACTCCACTATTACCTTTACATTTTGTTATCTAATTTTACCTTGTTTACCAATCATCATTTGATTTTCTAGATAAAATTGGGACTATTTGAACTACGATACTTAATGCAATTTTTGATTACAATCTTTGTGGATATAATACTTAACTCATCGTTGTATTAAACTTGACATCGTTCACTTGCAATTTGCAAAATATTTCACAAACAAGTTTTTGGCGCCGTTGTTAAGGATTGCTTTATCATAATTGTATTAATATTGTTATGACTTAGTCTTGATTTTAGTTTAGATTGTTTTTACTTTCTTTCCATTTATTGATGTTGTCTTGTCTTACATTGGATCATACATATTTGTATACGTAAGGCTAGGAGTCTTGACTTGGGTTATTTTGATCTAGAAATCGAGCGGACTCTTCAGGATGTTAGAGCAGCAAAAAAATTTAACAATCAAGCCATGGCGGATAACATCAACAATGCTAATGTGAACACTAATCTTCCATATCAACAACCACCACCACAACGAGCTATCCGAAATTATTTTCAACCAACCATGAACCTAAACTACTCTAGGATAGTTCAACAACCAGCTCTCATTAGCTTAGTGTAACAAAATCAATTTGGAGGAAGTACGTTGGAGGATCATAATGCACACTAAGCCATATTTTTGGAGATTTGTGATACCATCAAAATGAATGGAGTACCTGATGATGCCATTAGACTTCGCTTATTTTCATTCTCACTCTAGGATAAAGCTAGGCTATGGTTACAATCTTTTGCACCAAGTAGCATACCGAGTTGGAATGACTTGCCGCAAAAAATTTCTTGCTAAGTACTTTCCACCAAGTAAGACACTTCAACTCAAGAGTGAGATAGTTCAATTCTGCCAACAAGATTTTGAGTCATTATATGAAGCTTGGGAGAGGTTTAAGGATTTTATAAGAAGGTGTGCTCAATATGGTTATGAGGATTGGCAGCAAGTACAATACTTCTATAATGGTTTGAATGGGCAAACTCGAACCATAATAGATGTTGCTGCATGTGGGACTTTAATATCTAAGACTGCAGACGAACCCCATATTTTGTTTGAGGAGATGGCTACTAATAGCTATCAATGGCCTTCTGAGAGATCTTCCATTAAAAAAGTTGTCGGAGTTTTTGAGGTAAATTCACTTACACAATTAGCTGCACAAGTTTATGCTCTTTCTAACCAATTTGTAGTTTGGACTTCTAATGGAGCTTCTCAAGGAATGGATTCCATGGCATCCACTAGCACTTCATTTGAGGAAACCAAAGGAAATGAGCAGGTAAACTTTGCTAATAATCTAATTTCAATTTCAAGGAAAATCAATTACCCACTCACTACCATCTGGGGCTTAAAAATTATGAGAATTTTTTCTATACCAACAATCGAAATGTGCTTCAACCCCCACTGGGTTATAACAATCCTCCAAATCCCAACCCTTAAGTAGGTGAGAAAAAGGCATCATTGGAGGATTTGCTAAGCACTTTCATTGGCTAGATAAGAGCCCGATTGAATAAGGATGAAGCAAAGATAGACATTATTGAGACTCAATTGGGGTAGCTAGCTTCAAGTTTAGGAGCTCAAATGAAATCAACGGAGACTTAAATTGGACAACTTGCTACTGAAATTAATGCTAAAAAATATAAAGGAAACTTTCCAAGTGACATGGAAATCAATCCAAGGGAGCATTGAAAAGCTATCCAACTTCGAAGTGGAACTGAAATCAAAGGGCCGAAAATGAAAAGTTCAAAAGTTAATGAGCTAATGGCAAGCACTTCGAGTGAAAGTCCTATGGAGGAACAACCAAAGGAAGAAGAAATACAATCAAATGAACAAACAGGGCTGAGAAGCTAAAATCCACTCCTAACTTTGAAACTTCTCCTAAATTTAATGTTCCCATTCCTTTAACACAAAGATTTCAAAAAGAAAAAGATTGATTCACAATTTGCAAATTTTTAGAAATCTTCAAGAAAACTCATATCAACATTCCTTTTGCAGATGCTCTTGAGCAAATGCCCAACTACGCCAAGTTCATGAAGGATATGATGTCAAGAAAAAGACGATTGGTGGAATTTAAAATTATGAATCTCACAGAGGAGTGCAGTACCATTTTATAGAAAAAGCTTTCTCAAAAATTGAAAGATATAGGGAGTTTTACTATTCCTTGTATAGGAGGATCTTTCTTTGATAAGGCATTATGTGATCTTGGAGCAAGTATTAATTTGATAACACTTTCTATTTTCAGAAAAGTAGGAATTGGAGAAGTCAAACCATCCACTATCACCTTACAATTAGCGGATAGGTCTCTCAACTATCCAAGAGAAGTTGTTGAAGATGTATTAGTGAAAGTGGATAAATTCATACTTTCTACAAATTTTGTGGTGTTAGATATGGAGGAAGACCAAGAAATTTCTTAAATTCTTGGTCGACCATTCCTTGCTATAGGGCGTGCTTTTATTAATGTGCAACACAGTGAATTAATTATAAGAGTTAATGAGGATGAAGTGATGTTTAACATTTATCATGCATTGAAGTTTCAAGAGGGACCACATACTTGTAATAGGATTGAAATATTAGAAACTTACTTGCATGATCATTTCCTCAAACAAATTCCTATCTAACCTTTAGAGCAATGCATTGTTCATTCCATAATGTAAGGTAATGACCATGACATTGATAATGATGATTTAATGCATTACTTGCTCTTTCTCGAATTAGGAGAGGTGGAGTTGAAAAAGGATAAATACAAGGAAGCAATAGAAGATACCACAATCAAGGAACAAATAATATCATCGAAGTTGAAAGCACTTCCCGAGCATTTGCGGTATGAATTTCTAGGTTCTAACAGCACGTATCCCGTAATTATTTTTGCATCCCTATTTTCTTTAGAGGTTGAGAAATTGCTTTGTGTTTTAAGATAGCATAAATCTGCTATTGGTTGGTCAATTTTTAATTTAAAAGATATTAGTCCTTCAATTGTTATGCATAAAATCCTAATGGAAGAATCTTACAAACCATCTATTGAATATCAACGTAGACCAAATCCTGCAATGAAAGAGGTTGTAAGAAATGAAGTCTTGAAATAGTTGAATGCTGAAATTATTTATATAATTTCTAATAGTTCTTGGATAAGTCCGGTTCAAGTAGTTCCAAAAAGGGTGGCATGACCATAATTCAAAATGATAACAATGAATTAATACCAACAAGGACGGTTACAGGTTGGCGAGTATGTATTGATTATAGAAAACTTAACAAAGCTATTCGTTAAGAACATTTTCCCCTCCTATTTATTGATCAAATGTTAGACCGACTTGCAGGTTTCAATACTATTATTTTCTTGATAGTTATTTGGGGTATAATTAAATTATCATAGTACCCGAAGACCAAGAGAAAATAACATTCACATGCCCTTATGGTACTTCTGCTTTTTGAAGAATGCCATTTGGATTATGTAGGTACCAAGGTGATAATGTATACCAATCATGCTGCTATTAGGTACCTCTTTGCCAAAAAGGATGCAAAACTAAGGCTAGTCTGGTGGATACTCCTACAAAAATTTGATCTTGAAATCAAAGATAAGAAGGAAAGTGAAAATATGGTGGCGGATCACTTATCGAGGTTGGAGCATAAAAATGAAAACTTTGAAGGACCAATTAAAGAATTTTCCCAGATGAGTTTATTTTGGCAATTAAAGATAATTTACCTTGGTATGTAGATTTTGTAAATTATCTTGCAGGTAGATTATTGCCTCTGAACCTCACATATCATCAAAAGAAAAAATTCTTACATGATGTGAAATCATATTTATGGGATGATCCCTTGCTCTTCAAAAGGTGTTCAGATTATGTGATTTGGAGATGCATTCCAATGGAGGAAACAAATAAAATTCTTAAGCACTGTTATTCATCCTATGTGGTGGTCATTTCGGACATACAAGGACAGCTTCTAAGGTATTGCAATCTGGTTTTTATTATCCAACTTTGTTTAAGAATTGTTATGCTTTTCTGCAGACATGTGGCTAGTGTCAAAGCACTGGAATAATTACTAGACGCCATGAGCTTCCTTTGACTAACATGGAAGTTCAACTTTTTGATGTTTGGGGGATTGACTTCATGGACCATTTCCTCCATCAAATGGTCGATCATATATTTTGCTCATTGTGGATTATGTCTCTAAGTGGATAGAAGCAATTGCCACACCTACAAATGATTCTAAGGTAGTGCCTAATTCTTGCACAAACATATTTTTACTCGTTTTGGCACACCTAGAGCAATTGTAAGTGATGAAGGTTCTCATTTTTGCAATAAAATATTTAATAACCTTTTGACTAAGTATGGTGTAAGACACAAGATAGCTCTTGGATATCATCCTCAATCAAATGGACAAGTCAAAATCTCAAACCAAAAGTGAAGCAAATCCTTGAGAAAACGGTAAGCATTAATCGAAAGGATTGGGCACATAAGCTTGATGATACATTATGGGCATACCACACAGCATATAAAACTCTATAGGTATGTATCCTTATAGATTAATTTATGAAAAACTTGCCACCTCCCTATTGAGCTAGAACATAAAGTATATTGGGTTGTGCAATAATTAAATTTTGATAGAAAGGCAATAGGAGAAAAAAGATTGTTGCAACTCAATGAAATGGAGGAATTTAGGCTTGATGCCTATGAAAATACTAAAATCTATAAAGAAAAAACAAAACAATGGCATGATAAAATGATCTTGAGAAGGGAATTTCAACTCAGACAATTTGTGTTGCTTTTTAATTCTAGATTAAAACTTTTTTTAGAAAAATTAAAATCTAGATGGTCCACTCCCTTTATTGTCAACAAGACATTTCCATTTGGGGCGGTTGAGCTCAAAGGTAAGGATGGCATATTATTTCGTGTCAATGGACAGAGGTTGAAATATTATTGTGGCAATGAAATTTGGAATATGTCTAATCTTCCACTCGAAGAAGCAACCTAAGGTATTCAGTTTCGATTTAGCTAAATACTTTAAATAAAGCGCTTCTTACGAGGCAACCCAAACTCTTTTTTCTTATTTTTGTGAGTGTTGTTATTCTTGTTTTCTTTCATATCATGATGATTGTTCCGTTATATTTTACTTATTTTTGCAGGTTAAAGGCTAAACACCACCCATTTTTAGGAAAGTCCCCTTATTTTACAATTCTTTCAATCATCGAGGACAATGCTTATATTAAGTTTGGGGGGTTCAAGAGTCTAGGATTATTACTTATTGCTTGAAAAGTTTAGTGATAAACTATGTGCATGTTTAAAAAAAAGTAAATATTAGAATATGTACGTTTGTTTACGTGTCTAAATATCAAATTTTGGTTTTATTTACTTTATGAGGTCTTGTAAATCTTGATGCACTAAGTAGTTTGTTGAGTTACATTTAATTATTTTGAGGCAGTTTATAAGGTCTAATTATTTTCTAAATAATCCCACCAACCTCTAGAACTTGTTTGATCACTAGTCGAGGAGAAATCCTAAGTGACATAACATTAGAGAGATGATTTAGGCCATTTTTAGACTGTTTGAGCCTTTAAAGCCAACCTATACTTGAATTATTCCCTAGTGTCCCCTCTTAAGCCTGTTGAAACAATTCTTTTGACACCCTATACACATTATCGAGCTTTATAAAAAAATCCAATATTCTACCCTTTTTCATCTCATTTACATAATCATTCTTGAATGAATTGTTGTATTCAAAAAATAAAAAGGAAAAAGAAGAAGAAGAAGTAAAAATAAAGAGAAGAAAAGATTGAGAAATGATGAAAATGAAGAGATTATGAATTAAGGTGTATGATTTGAACTCGCTAAAATAAATAGATCCCCGTTGTATACAACAAAATAAATAAATTTGGGGGTCATCCAAGATAAAAAAAAAAAAAAGAAGAATGGGATGTTCAATAAACAAAAATGAAGGATTGATGAAGAAGTTGGTACTCATTCATAAAGGTTCTAGTATAATTGTGTAAAATGGGTAATTTTAACTACAATTTTCCATGTTTTTCCACCATTACCCAAGCCCCACAATACAAGCTTTGGAAGTCCTTTTGATCTTTGATATTATGATCTACCTACATTAGTGGAGATTAGTGTGAAAACAAGCCTATGGAGTTTCGTAAGCACATCAAAAATGGATCAAATGTGAGTAGTTGGCTTTATAAACCTATCTAAATAATAAATGAAATTTGATAAACTACTACTTTCACACTCTCACACACAAGACAATAAAGTTAAGTAAAACCAATATGCATGTTAACATGTAAACTTGGTATATTTTTCTAATCTTTTGAGATGATATGTGAAAAAAAAAATCTTTCTCGACTTTGGTTACCTAATTAATAGAGAGGTTGTTTTTGAGAATTTCATGTTTGATGCTCAAGGACAAGCAAATCTTCAAGTTTGGGGTATTTGATAAGTTGATTTTATTCCAATAATTCATATGCTTTTTTATTAACATTTGGTTTGTTTTCAAGTGTTTTTGTTACTTTTTATGTATTTAGTTTGAAATCTTGTAGGTAATGACAAAAATGAAGAAAATGGAAAGAAACCAAAAAACTTGGTTGAAATGTTGAAGAATCTGAATTGTAGTGTGTTTGATGGCAGTTTTTATATTTCAATTATAACTCCCTGCTCCAATGTACTTTTAACTTTATTCTTGAGCCACTAGAAAGCCAAGTAATAGATCTATAACTTTTATGTTTACCAAAAAATCTAATTAGGTCGATTTCAATGAGAACAACCTAGTTTAAAAGTCAGTACTGGGCTAAAATATTTTGGAATGACATATCTTAGTATTTCAGGCATAACTCTCTCCACAGATGTCATATTACTTGATTCAAGTTCTATTGAAAGCTAAGACACAGAGATACAATTATTAGAAGACATAAAAATCTAATTCATCTTATAAAGTGGTCAAAAATTAGTTGAAAGATGTTAAACAGTGTAAACGTACTGAAGTGAATGAGGGAAAAACAACAGTAACTTTGCCTAGGCGCCAAAACAGGGTGCCTAGGCACCATTTGAAGCGCTAAATAGAATACATGTTGCCTAGGCGCCATTCTTCTGTGCCTAGGTGCCAATCGACTTGAAAATTTTGAAAGTGTGATCTTTTGACTTAGATTTTGGACAAAAACTATTAAAGCCAACTTCTAAAAGAGACTTTGTGGACTTTTGGGGGGACAACTTGCTAAGAAAATGGAGAAAAAGTCATGAAAAGAGGAGGAATTTTAGGAATTTTTTGGAGAAAGAATAATTGAAATGTGTTAAAAGGAGAAGATTGTATGAACCAATGGAGGGATTGGTTCTTAGAGAAGAAAGGCATTCATTTTTCTGAAACCACAAGAAGGGAAGGCTTGGAGGGAAGAAAGCCATTCTTGAAGAAGACGAAGCCACTCTTGGAGACAATGAACTATTCTTAGAGACAAGGAGAGCTTCAACCATTCCTCTCACTTCACAAATTGGTGAACAATTTCCATGTTCTTTCTTATTTATTTCTTGAAGTTGTTTCATCCATTATGAACTAAACTTTTTCTTTATAGAGGATGATGTAACCTTATTTGATCCTATGTTTTGAATTTTAGTCAATATTAGTTCAAGTTATTCAACTTGATTGTGTTATCTTGTTTAGTATTGCATCTTGATTATTTGTCCATTAATTAAGATTGTTGATGTATGAAATTTGATACTCGAGAGAGGGAAGATTATACAAGATCATAAGGGTAACATAACCTAGGAATCATAGAGTTAAGAAGCTTATGAAACCTTTGAATTTTTGAAAAAGAATTCATTGAACTTTTGTAAAGTTTTATTCTTGAGTTTTTATAGAGATATTGAAATTCATGTTAGAACTCATAGTCAATTTGGTACTTGAGAGAGGGAATTGATGAGCTTAGGAATTCTTAACTTACATGTGTTGTTGACTTGAATTGGTATGTTTTGGAAGAAAGAATATAGGTGATAATTAGGTGAGTCATTCCTCCATAATTTCTTGTTCATAAGGTGTTTGTTGTATTGCTTCTAAGAACTCCACTATTACTTTTACATTTTGTTATCTTACTTTACCTTGTTTACCAATCATTATTCAATTTTCTAGATAAAATTGGGACTATTTGAACTACGATACATAATACAATTTTTGATTACAATCCTTGTGGATACAATACTTAACTCACCGTTGTATTAAACTTGACACCGTGCACTTGTGGTTTGCAAAATATTTCACGAACAATCTCCTAGGATATCAATATAACATTTAACATACCCTATTTTTTATTGTCAGGGAATCAGAAGGTACATCAAAATAGAACACAATATGCATAAGATTGCCATGGTGTCTCAAGTCTAAGGATTAATCGTGTTCTATCGTAACATGAAAATTCTTATTTCGACAAACATTCCAATTAAGAATTTCTAGTGGGCCTGTTCAGTAAATTTATTTGCTAACAAGCACCCGCATACATGTACTATGATCACTACGCTAATGTCCATGGAGTAAGACATTCTCCTCATGCGAGCATGCATCGTATGCGCGAGTCTATTGGGCTATTTGATATCCCATCTCAAAAAGCCTTTTGCAATTATTACGAGCTGCAACTAAAAATGGAATGTTGCAAAATCAATAAGAATAATGAAGAGGGGTCCAATTTAATAACAATGGGTCCCGATTTTGAAATTCGTAGAGTATGAGAATTTTTCATTGATAAACTCTATGTCTCTAATCCAATTAAGTTTTTCAATTTCTGGTTAAGGCTTTAAAAAATTTATATCTTATTCATTTTAAGTCCATTTTTTGACGAATTTTATATCATTTCAAACCTCTTTTCATGCTCTACAACATAGCATAAAAAAATCATAACAAAAAATAAAAAATAGGTTCGATTTTAAGTCCAAAATGGGTCTCAAACCACTCATCCATTTTTCACCAAATTTTAACCACATGATCCACACATTAAGATCTACGTATAGTGAAAATTTTATGATTTTCAAAAAAATAATATTTTTTTAAATATAAAATTATATTCATGAATTCAATAATTCAAAAATGACGAGAATGAGCCCTGTAGGATCTAATACCACTATTAGAAAATACACAATAATAATATGAATCACATATTCATTTAAATATAAGTGGATTGGGTTTTACCACCGCAACAGATTATCAATCCCCATATCCCGAATCAAGCTCGTCTACCAACTTCTTTTTGATCAAACCACGAACATACCTTTCTCGTTAGTAGTAAATAACTACTAGAGTTATTCACTAAATTACACACCTCAAATCCTTAGTATCTATGGTGATGCTCCAAGAAAAGACTGGGAGAGAAAAAGAATTCAGTGAATTATAGAGAGTATTTTTTGGGAGAATATGTTGATTCACTTATTTCATAATGATTGGGATTTGATATATATGCAGATATCTCTCTTCCTACACAAGGAAGAATCCAATCTTATTATAAACTTAATCCTACCTAGATTGTGGAATTAAAGTGCATATGAAATATAGATGCCAATTAGGCCAAGGGTCTTAAACCCAATCCAATTTCCAACACACGTAATACTTCTCTTATAGTTGAACATTAGAAAACACTTTTGATGTACATCTAATAGATTATGAAGCTTTGCTAGGCTACCAAGGCTAGAAAAATTCAAAACCTAGCCATAGGAGTAAATATTTTATCAAAATCTATGCCTTGCTCCTGTAATAGCCCTTTGCTACCAGTCTTACCTTGTTTCTTGTGGCAGTGGCCTACTCATCTTTTTTGTTTTGGAAAACCTACTTAATTCTGATGACTCTTTGATGAGTTGGCCTTGGGATAAATGTCCAACTCTATTTCTTGCGAACTAGTTAAGCTTTTCTTATATGCCTCTATCCAGCTTGGATCAGCTGGAGTTTCATCTACCCACTTTAAGCTCAATTTGTGAGAGAAAGATAGGGAATATTACTTCATTTTACATTGTTGATTTGGTTCTCAGCACCAGCTCGGGTAGGTGATTTCACAACCACCTTAAGTTAGGTTATATTGCAGTCAATTGCTAAACTGTTGACTTATCTACTTTTAGTTGCATTGACTAGCCTGATCTACTCTAGTTAGGTGAGTGTCTTTTTCCTCACTGTCTTGATCTAAATCTCCATTGATATTGATGATAATGTCTTTGTCTTGATCTGTCAACTTTAGATTAGCTAGCTTCTAAATGTCTTCATTTCTTGGCTCCAATCTACTATCTGATGTAGTAGTCGACAGGTTGTCTTTTCATTAAAGAAATGTGGATGGATTATTCTACTACATAAGTTCTTTTGTTGAAAACTGTGGCTAGCTAGTAATAAAGTAACCAAGGGACACTCTCTCATCTTCTTTAGCATTAAACATATAGAGTTGATCCTAGCCATTATTGTATATATAACACTTGCATCTACAAACATGGAGGTAGGAGATGTTGGGCTTTCTTCCTTTCCATAGATCTTATGGTGTCTTATTGTGTTGCTAATTGATCATACACCAGTTTTGAGTATAGCAAGTTGTGTTCTTCGCCTCAGCCTAGAACGCTTCAATTCATTTATCATTGTCCTTACTATCTCCTTGAGTGTTCTGCACTTTTACTTAGCAACTCTATTCTACTAAGGAGTTCTAGCAATTGAGTACTAGTGCCCTATCCCATTTTTAGTGCAGTACTTATCCACTCCGTTGTTCTTGAATTTAATACCCTTATCTGGTCTTATGCGTACAATAGCTTGTCCAGCTTGGCATATCTTTATCTTTGCTCTATAGAAATACCACCCATGTGTATCTGATATAGTCATCAACAACAACAAGGATGTATCTTTTTCCATTGACACTAACTGTCTACACTGGTCCAAATAAGTCATGTGAAGTAACTCTAGTACTCCATGGTTGAAAGGTGGTTATTGCTCTTGAAGGTTGATTTGATCTGCTTTCCTAGATGGAAAGCTTGTCACACTGTCCATTTTATATGTCCCATTTGAAAGTCCTTCCACCAGTCTATGTTTGAAGAGCTTTACGAGTATTGAATTTGAGATGCCTTCATATCATATCCAACCCTATTTTAAAAGAAAGTGGAATTAGTATTACAAGATGACAATTAGTCAACTGCATATATTGCCTTTTCCAACTCCAGTAAGTTTGATTTGACCAAGTTTAGCATCTTTGACAAAGCAGTGAATATTTGAGAAGTATAAGTTATGACCCATACTTATTTGACCTTGTTTTTAATATGGTCAACCTTTCTAGGTTTCATGTGCTCAAAAGATTTATGCATGTGCTTGTGTGCAGTCCTCTAATGCATCTTATGTTTCACATATCATTAATATTCATGGGTACGTGAGCGATGCATATATGCAGGTAAGTAATAAGGGATATGATATGTAGGTGAGTGATGGAATCTATATGCAATATAGTGATAGATTTCATGTCATGTATGTGAGTAGCACAGATCATGACAAGTAGTTGAGTGATCCTTGTATCGTCAGTGAGGTCTTCCATACCTATCATTATGTCAGTAGTAGACTCTCACATGTTTCTTAGTTATGTGGGGTGAATTAACTTGGGATCTTCTATAAAGTCCAAGCTAAAAGCCTTTCTCACCTCTAACCTCTATCCATTCGTCAGCTGGATCTTAAGACTTTGAACTATGGGTGATCAAGACTTGGTTGGCTGCTTTTTTTCCATGTATCCTAACCCCTTCTATTAACTCTATAGGTCTCTAGCCAATTTCACATTTTGTAGTGATCCACGCTTTATGTCTGCTTTATTTAACTTTTGATAAAACTTATATTTCCCTTTTCTTTGGCAAGAAATTTTTTATTCTCACCCACAACCACAAAGGTGATAGAGTAATGCTTGACGAGCCCATTAGATCGACTGCTATTATACTTTTGTAATAAACATCTTATATGATTTACATTAATAAAATGCAATCTTCATCTTAAATTTGCTTTATAATTGGATGAAGTCCCCAGCAGGGTTCGCAAAATCACAGGACTAAGTACAGTGAAAATTTAAAAATTTTGAACATGTATAACAGTTTAACATGTAGTCCTAGATTCGATATGATTAATTGGTTTACACCTAGATCTTTCATTCAATTAAAAATAAGGGTTTTTTCTAAACATACCTTTACTGAGTACTCTGGTTGATGATGCTAATTTGAGTGATTCAAATCTAGCTTTTACTAGAAACAAACTTTGCCGTAGAAATCTCAATATCTTTCCTCTAATGGTATCCACACAATGAGTAAGATCACAATTCCACAAATTTGATGGAGGATATAGAATACTTGTTTCTAAACTAGAAGGTAGTAATGGTGATTAATTCTCTTACCATCTGGGTGATAGGAGTTTATATAGCCGCTGATGTGGTAGACGATGAGCTGGTGGCCAGCTGGCGCATGGGTTGTGTTAACCTTGCGTATGTTGGATGCAAGTTGGTAAGGGCATGTTTGGCAGCAACCTTTACTACTAAAACAAAAAATTTATATGGCTTGCACCAACATAGATTTGAACCTGGGTTAATGTTTATGTTAGGAAAGCAAACTACCACTAGACCATTGCACTTTTTGTTAAGTAATTGGCTGCCACATTTAGATAAAATTTCTTGTACTAATTTTTAAAGAGTTTTTAATGTGAATTAATATTATTTTTGACCCTTTAAAAATATGATTTAGAATGCATTGGATTAATAGCAATAGAAATTGGGTATAATATTTTTTGCACAAAACGATGCAACCAAAATTATTTTTTGTGAATTATGATGCATGTGGGTCAAATTTTTTAATGTCAAAATACCTTTCGCGCATTAAGGTGTATGCAAAAATATTTTTGCATGGAAAAATATTTTTATGTGATAAATATGTTCTACATAAGTTGCATGCTTTATTAATTGCATTATTTTTGTGATTATATTGTGATGTAATTAAATTGAGTTGATGCAATATGAATTATTATATATTGTGACTGAATGGACACTGACATTTGGGTACTCAAGTAAATTGAGTATTTATTACTTTGTATCTTAATTAGGATGATGCAATCTTGATTGCGGCCTACATAATAAAAAGTGTGCCTCCAAGTTAACTATCCACCCTTGTATGAACTTTAACATGGCAACAAGCCCAAATTAGTGGGAATGTGCCCATATAAGTTCAAGAAGGTGTGTTCTTAAGATGATGAACATCTTGATGGAGAAATGACAGAAATTATGTCACGCTATATAGATTTCTTCAGGAGGATTACAAGCATATGAGAAGTCAAATGAAATCTTGTGCTATACGAGTTACAAAATCCTTAAGGGGTGCTCAATTTTCTAGTGAGGATGATATATTTTAAACTCATCCAATAATTACTGGGATAGTGGGAGTGACCCAAAGACAATGGGAATGTCTTACTTGAAAAGGGATTCTCAAGTTCCATAAGTAAGAAAAAGTGAACATGAAAAAGTTCCCCATCGTCTATATGAGATTGAGTGGGTATGACTACTTTTGTGTATGTTGATAAGTCAACTTAGACTTTCACTTGATGCTTTAAGAGAATAGTTGCTATGAAGGAAAAGATTAGCCTAATGAATAAGAACAAAGTCTAAGAGCTAGTTGATATTCCATCTAGGTGAAAGACCATTAGAAATATATGGTTTCTAGAGGTCAAGTGCAAAGTAGATGGGTTAATTGACATGTGTATAGCTCAAGCAAGGGTGAAATGTTTACGCCTAATAATGGAGCATGAATTTTTTAAGATGTTCTCCCTGAGTGGTGAGATTGCCTCAATTCGCCAAGATACTATTGGGTATTGCCACTTTTGTCTAGGTTTGTCCTGGATAATTGATGTTGACATATATGAATGAGGAGTGGATGAGAAGATCTATATAGATTGTCTAATGAATTCAAGAAGTAGGGCAAGAGCACAAAGATTGCTAATCGAGAAACTCTATTTGTAACTTGAATAATCATCCAAATAGTAGTGCTACCGATTCATCCAGCAATCACTCTAGTAGGCTTACGATGGTTGAGTAAGACACTGAATATATGTCAAGATAAATAAGAGAATTTATTTCTCACTACATATGGGCAATAATGTGATGGTTAGAAGAGACATAAAGGTGTTTCCACTTACTACTGGTGTCCTTTATATTTAGAATGGCTATAGGGAAAGTGGATGCATACTTGGTGTTTTGATATCGAGATTTTATATGCATCGTGCTAATCCTATTTACACTTCATGGTCAAAGATTATATTCTTAGTTAAAAAAAATGGCATGAAATAGAAGAGTAGAAGAAATACTAGGTAGTATAGCATTAAAGAAAGTCTGATGTGCACTATATGTGTACTTGACTAGTCTTGTGCTTAGCACTAAAAATAGTGAGTGGATATCAAAGTGATCATTGACGCAAATATCGCGATGCAGTCAAGTGGATGCTTAGATATCTTAATAGAGTGGTTTGAGATTTATTAGAGGTAATCTGGTATCTTGAAAGGATCGCATTATGCGCATATTTGTGAGGCTGTTGTTATCTTTGAGATAATAAAGCCATTTTGATGTATGCTTTGGGCGCCGAGTATTATTAGAGGACTATGCATACTTATACCAGTAACTGCTTCACTAAAGAGAGTATTGCACATAATTAAATTATTCTCAGGAATATTTTTATGAGTGGTTTGATCGCTTATCCCTTGCCTTTGTATGGAGATATGCTCTAAAGGCATGTGGGTAGTATGGGATTACGTAGACTTTGATTTTGTGGCCAGTGCAAACATGTAGTTATTAATATGATATATTAGTGTTCTCATTATATGGTTGGTACTAGATTTATGAGTTATCACTAGGCTTTGATTGACACGCTCACATGGGGAATCGCCCTAGCACTATAATGGCGAGCAGGATGAGATTTAAAGATCATGTCACATAATTGAGGTTTGCGAATGATTGCCTTCGCACTTGGAGTAGCGAAGAAGGTTAATATGCGTAACTAAGACTCGCCTTAGCTTGGAGGCTAAGATGAGATTAGAGTTGATTGATTATGAAGTATGTCCAAACTTTATAATAAGCCTATTTGTAGCTGAACATGCAAACTGCTAAAAGGCATTTTGAAAAGTGACTTTTGGTGGTGTGCAAGTCAGGCACTTGGAGAGCGACTGAACTTAGGTTCATATGATGTTTAGAGCATGACATGCCCAAATTGAGTAGGAGCTCCATCATAGCATGTATTTATACTATATGCTTTGAGATGACCTCCTATGGGAAAATGACTAAATGGGTCCCTACTTCATCACTGTGTGAGCCCATATTATTTATTGTACCCTCTGGAACTCCAAACTTTATCATGAGGTGTAAACTTGATGACGCTACTTTAGCTGTATCCAATGGTCATGCCAGATTTAGTCTATTAGAGCATGTCTGGGAAAGTTGTCAAGACCAAGTTGATTGGCTCATGCCAAGGAAGAACTAAGTTGGTAATACACTTGTGTTCTATATTTAATAGCTCGGGCGATTATGTTGAAATATATTTGACTTGTCATGAACATAGATACATATTTGAGTGAGTTGAGCATGCTCTACTAATTTTCATTAAGGGATTTAGAAATGCTTGATTGGGTGTGACTACTTGGTTTGGGGTACACGGCGAGCTATCGTGTTATAGGGTTATGTTAGTTTGGTGATAACTTAATATAACTCTCCTCACCTATGCTTTCTCGCTTGATCTCACACCTCATTTCCTGTATGCATGGAATGATGTGAGATTATGAAATTGTATGATGATAAGATTCAAGGAGATCGAGTCAAATATGTATGAGTGGGAGAAATTAGACATTGGATCGGGCTTGGACCCTTGACCCAATTTACATCCATATTTCATATAGACTTAATTCCATAATTTGGGTGGGATTAAGTTTCCTAATAAGATTGGGATTCTTCCTTATGTAGGAAGAGAGATATCTGCATATATATCAAATCCTAATTATTATGGAATAAGTGAATCAACGTATTCTCCCAGAAAATACTCTTTCTATAATTCTCACCATAGATATCCAAGGATTCGAGATGTGTAATTTGGTGAATAACTCTAGTAATTATTCACTACTAATGAGAAAGGTATGCTCATGGTTCGATCAAAAGGAGATTGATGGATGAACTTGATTCAGTATATGTAGTCGACAATACACTGCATATGGTAAAACCTCAATCTACTTATATTTATATGAATATGTGATTCATATTATTGTTGCGTATTTGCTAACAACGTGGAATAGCCTTCTATGGTTCACAACAACTCACTAGCTGAGTATGTCTAATAAACTTAGGAAAGCACTATACGGATTAAAGCAAGCACCACGAACTTGGTATAATACTCATGTTGGGTTTCATATATCCGAGGATGGACAATGCAGAGGAAAATTAAAAAATTCAATAAAAAATAATAAATCATGCATATTAAATATGTGTCCCAAGAATCAATGAGAATTAATTGATTAGCTCAACTTATTTTCTGTAATAATTAAAAATTCACAATTTGTACTTGAAAGCACTCCGATTGATGTAGATATTGAAGGAATCCAAATTCCTAATAGCCTAGTTCAAACTAGTTTGTAAGGAGTCCAATTATCTTTCCCCACACGTCGGGCAAGTCCACAAACACTTGATCCTTGCTAGTGAATCAAAGTTCTTGTCCATAATCTAAAATTGAGAGTGCAATCCAATTCCAAAAACAACTTGTGTTTAGAGAATTGAATGGATACAAACTTGGAACCCTTTTTGTGTGTAGGAGAAGACAATAATTGAGAGAAAGAGAGGGAGAGTGGTTGATTATTTTTGCTAGAGTTTTACTTAAATTTTTGGCCACCTCAAGTGTGTATTTATACACACTTGGTCCAACGCTAATCCAATTCGGACTCTCCCTCTTTCCCTCTTTTACCAATCCTTTCCTAATTTTAACTAGGTCTCTATGTCTTGCTCTCCAAGACTCCTAGTTAAATCATGGGCTAGGACCTTTAATTAATTAGAGGTCTAATTAATTGATCCCCATTAATTAATTGAGCCCAAATTACTTAATTGATCCCATAAAAGTAATTAATTAGTTCCAAAAGGTTACCCAATCATATTAGGCCTAATTAAAATAATCCCCTTTACTTTAATTAGTTAAATTAATTTAAAGTCCATTAATTAACTAATCCAATCAATTTTAATTCGCTCCCATGAACCCCTAATCAAATTAGTTCCAATTATATAATAATACTATTTAATTTAATTAATTAATTTAATTCCTTAAATTAGTTCTAGCTCAAGTTAATTAATTTTCATGAATTAACTTAATCCAAGACCTTGGATCATAGAAATAGATTAGAGGTGGATTATCCCATTTTCTGTGTGACCCATTAAGTTCACAACTAAACTAGCAGTAGGCTTTCAACTTTTGCAACTTATTAATATAATAAATATTATGATTAATTAATCCAATTAATCAATCCGCTTGGAATTAACTCCTTAATTCCAAGAACCTCACAAGTCAAGGGAAGCACCTATCAATGCATCTTGACTACCAAGTCTTAGGTGAATAGCAAGTGAACCTATTTCGATTATGAGTACCATGCAAATACGGTCCTTCCATAAACTAATCTCCCAATTATGTCTAGGGCATGGATTATTAGTCAAAACCCTATTTTAACTTAATAACTATGATTCCATTTCAAGTCACATTGACCTTTTGATGAATCACTAGAAAAACCCACGTCTAATATTCATCCTGCCTTAGCCATGGTGTTCGGGAACAAAGACTATGAAAACATAGGGGATTCGCCTATTCAACCAAATAGGTGAGGAATCCTTTGTTGGTCACTCATTAACCTCCATACATGAAGATCATACACCCAACATGAACCTCTTGTGTTTATCATGCAATAGAAAATACATCAAAGTATATAATGTCGTGCATAAGGCCACCATGTGTTGGGTTCGCTATAACCTATGAGGTAAATACAGCAAAAATTAAAAATTTTAAAATAAAAGATGCCATAAAATTTTTGAATTACCCTCGATTTTGCAGCAATTATAACAATCGGCGTTATTAAAAATTCAATAAATAGAGTATAAATTTAATAATGATGTAATTCATTACCCTTTTCTGATTCTCCTATTCAGTGCAAAGCTTAAGGCAATCAATTGCCGGATTGTAGCAAATCTCTCACCAAGGAGTCCATGCATCCTCCTTCTAGAGAAGTCCACACCTTGGACTAGAATAACCAAAAGCAAAGAAACTTGCTAGTGTTCTTTGTTTTTTTTTTCAAGCCTAAAAGGGGAGTGAACACTAATCTTTAATCCAATTAATGGAATCAAAGATTAAATATTTTTGTTAATTATTCTTAATCCAACTAGTGGAAGAAGAATAATACACTAGGATATTTTGAAGAATAAGGAGATAAAGAAGAGTGAAGAAGAAAACTTTTTTCTTTCCTTTTTGCATGTGGCCGATTTTTAGGAGTAGTAGAAGAATAGGATTTTTGTCTTGAATTTTAGTTTATATGGTGGCTACAAGAATTAAGTCCAACCTAATATTAGCACCACATATTAATTTAGTTGTTTGGAAAGTCTAACTTTCCTAACAAACCAAATCCACATCATACCAAAATCCCCTCTTCCATCTATCTTTAATGGTAAAAAATATGGACTCTAATTGGCCATCAATTTTTAGCCCTCTCTCATCCACATACATTGAACCTATCCTATAAATTCAATCTTGATATTCAGATACCTTGAACATATCCCATAAATCCAATCTTGATATCCAGATACATTGAACTTATCCCATAAATTCAATCTTGATATCTTATATCAATTTAAATAAGAAAAATATTTTTCATATTTAATTTAATTCTTCTAATTCCAAGTGGGATTCTACTAATGAGCCATTTTTAAGTTGGGCTTGGACTTCAGCAAGCACATTAATTAATCCAATTAATTAATTAGCCCAAGTTCATATAATTGATCTAATCAATTATTTAATTCACTCCAAATTGGATTCTCAATCTTATTGTGTCTAATTAAATAATCCTATTATCTAATTGGATAATTAACTCAACTAATTTAAATTAATTTAATCCTTAATTAGTTAATCTAGTTAATTAATTATATCCAACTCTTTAGATTAATCTTACATTAGAGATTATTCATTCCATTTTGTGTGTGACCCTTTAGGTTCATTAATAAGCTAGTAGTAGGCTTGCAACATTTGCAACTTATGAAATAACAATTATTTCAATTAATTAATCCACATAGAATTAACTCTTTAAAACCAAGAACCTCACTATCCATGAAAATATCTAGCAAGTAATCATGACAAACTAGTCTTAGGTGAAATAGCAAGTTATCCCATTATAATTACGAATACTATGCAAGTAAGGTCCTTTCATCAACTAATCTCCTAATTGAGCCTAGGATATGGATAAAAGTTGAAACCCTAATCGACTCAATAACTATGATTCCATTTCAAGTTCTAGCAACTCTAGACGAATAGTCACAAACCCTTTTATGATATTCATCATACCTTGGCTAAGAATTTCAAAGTTATGAACTATGAAAACATAGGAGATTCACTTGTTCTACTAGACAAGTGATGGATTCTTTATTGGTCACTCATTAACCTCCATACGTGTACATGCAATACCCAACATAATCCCTTTGTGATTGTCATGCAATCAGAGAACACATCAAGTAAGACATGACACCAATGAGATTACTATGGTACCTCAAGTTAAATGACTAGTCACGCACTATCATAACATAGAGATTCTTAATTCGATAAATGGGAGCATAATGTATGAAAGCCGTTAAGCCATTAAGTCGTGCACTATCATAACCTGATATTGCATATGCTTTGAGTTTTACGAGCAGATATCAGTCAAATCCAAGGGAAGAACACTACAAAGCTGTAACACCCCCCCCATTCCTACACAACCACATATATTGTATAATTTGACATGATAGAATCTGTGTGCATGCATGGAATATTTTTTTTTTAACATTTTAAGAAAAGCTAAATCACTTCTTACATACACAACCCTGTTTAAAATAGAAGGATCAGTATTTATATAAAAACACAACACCCACAACGACCACAATATTTACATACTTAACTACAGTAAAGTTTTAAAAGAAAAATATAGTACCAATCTAAAAACATAATACACCAGACTCAAAATATAACAAGCCAACAAAATAGCCCAACAGGTCGTCATCCATGTACACACTCCCTCAAACACTTGCAGGAGCTCCAACAGCCGACCAGCCAGCCAAAGATGCTTCAAGTATTATCGTACTCACCTATAATGCATAAACTATATGAGCTAACGCTCAACAAGTAAAGATTATGCATGTCAAAGAATAATCCACAATATCAAGTCATGCAACTCAAAATGCTATGCTCACAATGCTATTTTATGCATCAAAATATTTCTCTCAAAATCATTTCTTTCTTGGGCCCCTGACCAACGCTACTATCTCATGCACCGGAAAAGAGCTCTGTATACCGCCATAATCCAATGGCCAATAATCATATAAGCATGCAAATTCATGCATACTCATACGCATGCAAATCCATGCACGCGAACCTACAAATCCATGCATAACACCATGCAAATCCATGCATGCTTCGGTACACTAGTAGTGGTCAACAAAACATTTTCCTTTCTCTGAATCATGCCGTGCAATGCAAGATTTATCACAATGCTAGTATATGATGCATGCACGTGCTAATGACAATGCTCATGTATGTATGCTCAATGGAGAGCCCTCTACTATGCACATATTTATGATATTACATATAATTCACACATCTACTATGTCTATGCATTGTAGTTGCAAATGAATCTTTACTTACCTTTCACTTGGTTGGTGGCTTAGTCTAAATTTGTTTAGTATTCCTCTCCAACCTTAGATGTAAAATAGCCTGTAATATTACCCAACATCAAGCACCATTCCCAATTTGGCAAGTTGAAATCACAAAATCTCATACTAGACCTTAAACACCAAGCTATAAGCTAACAATCAAGCTTTCACAAACTAGAACCCAATATAGCCCCTCAAATACCTCAATTTCTCATCTTAAATACATGAAAACATCATGTAATTGAAGTATTATAACTCTAATAGCATGTACCTAATTGTTAACACTCAATAGCAACATGTCTAGGTTGAAACATGCTAAGTGATCAAATGTGGCAGATTCACATTTTCATATTTTCTTGCTGTCAAGTTTAGTTGCATGATAATTTTAACATCCCTAAACATATCCAATCACTCCAAAAATTTTACCACACTTGTATAACATGTATATAAATGTAACCATATCATAGAATTGCTAAAAATCACGGATATAGCTTCCCAAGTTCAGCTCTCTTCACAACATACTGAAACAGATTATTTCCTACCGTGACAGTTTTGCACACTTCATGACATTAATGGTTTTGGCACCCTTAAGTATATTCAATCACTCCAAAATTTTCACCATACTTAGATAACATATATAATGAGACAACCAGGTCATATTATTACCAAAAATAATCGATTTACCTCCCTTAATTCAGTTTCCTTCATAGCACACCAAAACAGATTTTGCTATTTTGGCAGTTTGAGTGTTTCTCCAATATCATTCTCTATTTCAATTTCCAACTGATAAAAATTCATTCCAATACTCTTAACTCATATATGGTCATGTAAATGGTAATAATTATAGGTTTTATTCAACATACCATACACTTTTGAAGTCTAAAACACAAGAAAACAGTAACATGACAGTTTCTGCCACAAGTATTTCCTATTAAGTGTTTGTGATCAAAAAGCCTTTCTTTGTGAACCAAAGTCTAACTAAAAACTTCCTAACACTTTTATAAGAGATATTGAAAGCTTAATAATCCATAAAACCATTCATAATAATCTGAAAACCAAAGGCAAAACCGTAGATAAGTGTTACCTATGCAGATTTTGAGGCTAACTTGATGGTAATCACTTCTTCTTTGCTTTTCTTGCTTTTATTTCAACTTGGAATCAATTTGGATCACATGGAGACCTTAAGGTGTGTGTTTGGAAGATGAAAATGGCTGAAATGAGGGTCTGGTCATTGCTTAAGGGTGAAGGATTTGAGGTGTTAGCTTGAGATGTTAGCTTAAGCTTAATAAGAAAGCACGAGGTGGCAAGTAAATGGCAAATCTGATTTTCTCCCTTATCTTGCAGCCCTAATCTTGTGTGTCTCATCTATTTTTATTTGGTTGCAACCTATCTTAATCACCATTCATTCCCATAGGTAATTCCTATGTCCGTTCATTCGATCTCCAAACCGATTCGCATCCGATTCTTAAAGAATTATCTAGTTTGCATTTCTAAAATCATATGCACATAAGGGCCTTGTAATATGACACTTAATTCATATTATATCATGTCTAATATCCCAAGTATGCTAATTTACAAATATATACTTTTGAAATAACTTGATCAAATCAAATTAAACCGTATAAGGTTACTAGTAACACTTTTAGCACTTCCAAAATTATAACCTATATATCCCATCTATATCTAATATTGATCCACCTCATTTTCTTCTTATTTCAATATAAAATCAACTACTTAGATTAAGAAATTCAATAACTAATATCGTGCAAGAGCTTCATAATTAAGTTTAATATTCAAGAATGTCGTATAAAATGAAATAAATTATGCAATGTCAATAGAAATGCAAATAGCATATAAAATTAACATGTAATGCATGAATCGTATTTAGCCATATGAGTAGTAAGAGGCTCGGGTATCACAAAAGCCATTAAGATGATCCTTAAATACTTGAGAATGACTAATGATATTTTTTTGATATACGGTATGGAGAATGAAAACTGAAAGGATATATAAACTCTAGTTTTCAGTTTGATATAAACCACTCAAAGTCTATGTCTGGATATATATTCACCCTGAATGGTGGTGCGGTCAGTTGGAAAAGTTCCAAGCAAGAAACGATTGCATAATTTACCACCGAAGCTGAATATACTATTGCATCAAATATAGCAAAAGAAGTTGTTTGGATAAGAAACTTCATTCAAGGGTTGGGTGTAATTTCATCCATTGTTGATCCAGTGATAATTTTCTGTGAAAACAATAGGGCCATTGCGCAAGCAAACATATTATGAGATGATATCACTTGATCAAAGAGATTAATAGTTGAGATGACGTCATTATGGATCGAGCAGAAAATGTAGCAGACCACTAACTATACCTTTAGCATAGAAGGTATTCAACGGACATCTTCAGAAAATGAGCCTTAGATACATGGATAATTAGAGCTAGAGCTAGGGTAAGTGGGAGATTATTAGAGTAGGATGCCTGATGCCTCAATTAGATTGGGTGTATTGTACTTTTTTCTCTTATAAAACGATCTTATTGGGAATCATATTAATATAAAAGGCACTTTATTTCTCTTATGTTTTGCTTTTTCTTTTTACTCAATAGATAAAGTCCTTATACCAAAATAAAACTACGGGGTATGGTCGTGCATATGATGACAATCATAGAACATGCCTATATAGCTTTGGTTTTAAATAAGTTTCGAGTTAGGGGTTTGAGATGGGATATCAAATAGCTTAATAGAGTTGCGTAAACGATGCATGCTGACATGAGGAGAATGTCTCATTCTATAGGCATTAGCGTAGTGATGCAAGTGCTGTCACAACCTCCCAATAATATATATAAATATATATAAACAACCTGTACAACATAATTTGTGCATGTATGCATGTGTATAACTTTTTTATTTTTTTTTACTCAGTTCAACAAAACATTGATAAAAGTAAAGTGTTTTCATATCCTATAACACTGTATATACATAGGTAGTTATTAAACATTAACCAAGTCTATCAAAACCGTCACAAACTCAAACTATCTATCACAAAAGAGTTTTGAAAGTGATATATAGGATAAAGTCACTAATATAATACAATAATTATAAAATCAAAAACACATCCCACAAAATAGCCCAACAGGTCGTTATCCAAGTACATTGATCTTTGAAAGCCTGTAAGAGTTCCATTGCCAGCCAGTAAACCAGAGGTCTCAACTCTTACCATGTTCACCTACAATGCATGAACTACATGAGCTAACGCTCAATAAGTAAAAATCATGCATGACAAAAGTATGATATAAAATCTCATGCAACTCAACTCTAAGATATGATGCTATAAATGTGTCAAATTGAGTACTTATAAATCAAAGAGTTTTATTAAAAATTACTTCATTTATTGGGCCCTTAGCCCACCTACTATGCACCGGATAGAGGTCATATGGCCATAAATAAATTGACTCAGTCCAAGGGCCATCTCTTGGAATTATCAGAGGTCCACCCCCTGTCTCCCCTATGATCCTCCAGAATTCTTCCCACTAGCGAAGTTAATAAGGGCACAGTCAAGTGGTCCACTTTCTCATGACCACTAGAGGCACAGCCCCTATCAACCCCTATGATCCTCCAAGAAGTAACACTCGTGGCGTCCCAAAATATCATATAAGCACACCTTTCATGCCTCAGTACACTAGTAGTGGCCAACCAAAATATTTTCTTTATGAAAACCATGTCTCAAATCATATCGTGCATACAAGAACCTCCACTATACTCATATGTCGTGCATGCACATGTAAATGCTCATGAATGATATGTTTAATATGAAATTCAAGTCATCTTAGATTTATTTATTGTTCCCCTCCAATCTTAGATGTAAAATAACATGTAATATTACCTAACATCAAGCACCATTCCCAATTTGGCAAGTCGCAAACATAAAATATCATACTAAGACCTTAAACACCAAGCTATCTAGATTTTACAAACTAAAACCTAATCTAGTCCCTCCAACACTGTAACACTCCTTAACCTAATTGCAGAACCTAAACAAGCTAATACAGATAAGTCAAGAAATGTTAATTTTTCATCATTACTAGAGTTATGGTTTTTAATAAAAGTTTCAATTTTTAGCTATAAGAGAAAGAACTTGAATCATTTTAAACACACTATATACATATATCAAAACTGAGTACATCTATTTATAAAATCATAACAGAGCGGCTTATTTTAAAACAAAACAGAGTTTTCAAAGTAAACTACAATACATGTCAAAGCATGGCATATGAACAAATCTCTGTCTGGCCGCTTTAGAAACTCAATCAACCTCTAAACATGTACATTTTCACCTGCATCACATGAATCTAATGAGTTAAAGGTTCAGTAAGATGAAACTGATGCAATAACGAATAACATATATGCACATCTCATAAATCATTAAATGCAATATTCTATTTAATAACTTTCATTCATAAATCATTCTTTAGGACCCTTGAAGTGTGGTACCTAACTAATAGTGATAGACCGTGGTTTTCAGAACTTGTTCATAATAATAGGCCAATAAGAGAACTAATACGGGGTTTCCATACTTGGTCTTTCAACCTCAGGTATTAGCCGTATTTATCTCATTTATTATGATTTTCTATACCAATTTTTCAACCTCAAGTATTTGCCACCATTTGTTGG
This sequence comes from Paulownia fortunei, assembly GCA_019321725.1. Taxonomy (NCBI): domain Eukaryota; kingdom Viridiplantae; phylum Streptophyta; class Magnoliopsida; order Lamiales; family Paulowniaceae; genus Paulownia; species Paulownia fortunei. The sequence goes on along the minus strand of CM033105.1, from coordinate 10,343,812 downwards.
TCTGTCGGTCCCCTCCTGCGTACCTTGTCTACCCGACCATCAATCAAGTACCATACTTCCTTTTTAAAAAACTCATTATATTCTTAATAGTGTCATGCTTCATGAACCATAAATACATCAAACATTACATCATTTGACAAATAATAACAATCACATTAAAACATAAACAATATTATATGATTCTTGTGATACACCAAGTGAAAGCTTCAACTTACCTCAAGTCCACTTTGTGGCAAGTGAAAAGACCAATCTCTTTGGAAGATAGGATGTGTTAAAGGCCTAACATAATCAAATCATGTACCATTTAATATTCTTTTTATAAATCATTTAGTCTATTCTAGTTAAAGTTTATATACACTTTTCAATCTTTTGTAAATAATTCCATATCAATTACATAACCTTAAAAACAATGCATACTCCATATTTTACTACTAATTCAAGACATTAAACATTAGGATAGCCATTAAATAACTAATAATTCAAACATAATTATTAGGGCAGCTCCTAAAATATGAACACAATCCAAATTAAAATGACGTAAACTTGATTCTAACTTAAATTGATTCTAACCTTCAATTGAGCAAACTAATTTCTATTGTTCACAATCATTTATAGGCACCTTCAAACACAATATAAGCATTACAAAATCAATATAAACAAGTAAATTAAATAATTTCACAAGACTATCAATTTTGTTAAAAACTAGCTTAATTAACTTGGTTTTGGCTTCAAGTGTAACTTACTTAAGTTTTTAATCATACAAAAATATACTAAAACATGTAACCATGAAAGATACTACAAATTCATCATAAGAAACATTGAAAAAGAATATACCTTGATTAAGTTGGAATTAAGCTTCAAAATTAACAGTTTTCAAGCTTAAAAAGGGTGGAACTTGTTCTAGTTTGTGTTTTATGAATTCCTATGGATTGAATTCAATTTTTGTGAGTATGAGAGTGTAGAAATTTGGGAGAAACTTAGGAGAATAAGGGCTGGTCATTTTTGAGGTTCTTCCACAAGAAATGTAGATGAAAATGATTTCTTTGACCTTTCATAGAGAGATAAGTGAAAGGTGATGATTGGTTGCATCATACTTAGTGTCTTCTCTTTCCAAAAGCCACATTCATGGGCTAAGGAGATGACAAAAATTAATGCTTTGGTGTTATAATTATGTGCAATACGGTTTAGAATGGTTTTATGCAACCCAGTCAACCAACCAATCAAATTGCATCATTTTGCATACTTTTAGTTCTTAGCCAAATGTAACATATTTCATGTAAATATTTAGGTAATTAATCACTTTAGCATATATAACTAGTATGGAGAAATACAAATAATTCATTTTATGGCCATTCAACACATCAATCTTTCTTAACCGAGATACGGAGCTTTTCACTGCAAAAAGGCACTTAAGGAATATGTTAAATCAAGAAACAAAAGTTTGATCTCATATTTCATGCACTAATGCATGTTAAAGCATAACTAGAGCATATAATAATAATTATTCAAGTTCGTGCAATCATGTTATTTGTATGTCATAATTCAATAATACACATTGATTAGATGCATATTCATGCAAGATGTTTATTATTGGCTATGTAGGAGAAAATTGGGAATTACAATCCTTCCTTCCTTATAAAAATTTCGTCCTTGAAATTTGACGTACCAAATAATTGTGGATACTTGCTCTGCATTTCTTCTTCTCTTTCCCACGTGGCTTCTTCTATAGAATGATTCCTCTACAATACTTTAACAAGTCGAATCTTTTTTGTTCTCAACTCTTTTTCCTTCTGATCTAAAATTTGCTCTGGTTTTTCTTGTGAACACTAGATAATGATGGAGGTAAGGCAACTCTATAAGCTTTATCACCAACTCTTTCGAGAATCTCGAATGGGCCGACATACCTTGGACTGAGTTTTTCTTTCTTTCCAAATCTCATAACACCTTTCATGGGAGTTACTTTTAAAAATACATAATCCCCAATGGCAAACTCTATATCTTTTCTCCGTTTATCTACATAACTTTTCTATCTACTCTATGCAATCTTCATTCTCTATTGTATCTTCTCCACTACCTTAGTGGTATGTTGAACTATTTTTGGACCAAGCAGGCTTCGTTCTCCAACTTCATCCCAATGAACTGGAGATCTACATTTCCTTCCATACAATGCTTTATAAGGCGACATTCCAATTGTTGATTAGTAGCTATTATTATAAGTAAACTCCACTAATGGAAGCTTTGCATCCGAACTCCCTTGAAAATCTAGCACACAAGCTCTTAACATATCCTCTAATATCTGAATAACCCTTTCTGATTGCCCATCACTTTGTGGATGAAATGCTATACTGAATGCAAGTTTCGTTCCCATGACACTGTGTAAGCTCTTCCAAAATGTAGATGTAAACTTAAGATCTCTGTCAGACACTATTGAAACTGGCACCCCATGTAACCTGACTATCTCTTTAATATATTGTTGAGCATACTGGTCCATATTGTATGTAGATTTTACTGGAAGAAAATAGGCTGATTTAGTTAATCTATCAATAATCACCCATATAGAATTATACCCCTTTTGTATTCTAGGTAATCCAAGTACAAAGTTTATTGTAATGTGCTCCCATTTCCACTTTGGAATCAACAAAGGCTTCAATAACCATGATGGTCTTTGATGTTCAATCTTAACTTGTTGGCAAGTTAAACATTTAACCACAAATTTTGCTATATCTCTCTTCATTTTAGGCCACCAATAATGTTGTTGTAAGTCCTTATACATTTTTGTGCCTGGGTGTACTGAGTAAGGAGTAGTATGAACTTCTTCTAAAATATCTCCTTTCATGGCCTTGTCAAACGGCACACATAGTCTCTCTTTGTATCGAATAATTCCATCATCAGTAATAGAGAAATCTGGCCTCTTTCTAGCCTCAATTATTCTTTTCAATCTACACAAATGTGTGTCCACCTTTTAACCTTCTCTAATTCTCTCTTGAAGTGTAGGTCTCAACACTAAGGCTGACAACAAACACTTTTTTCCTTTATTGACAATTTCAAGCTCTAATCTCTGCAAATCCACTAATATTGACTTTTGAATAACAAAAAGAGAAGACGTGGATTTTCTTCTCAATGTATCTGCAACTACATTCGCTTTACCAGGATGATAGTTGATCACACAATCATAATCCTTCACAAGTTCTAACCATCTTCTTTATCTCATGTTCAACTCTTTTTGGGTAAAAAAGTACTTCAAACTCTTATGATCTGTGTATATCTCACACTTCTCACTATACAAATAATGTCTCCAAATTTTCAAGGCAAAAATCACAGCAGCAAGTTCCAAATCATGGGTTGATTAATTCTTTTCATATTCCTTCAATTGCCTTGAAGCATAGGCAATAACCTTCCCATTTTGCATCAAAACAGCACCCAAACTATTTTTTGAAGTGCCACTATACACCACGAATCCACCAATTCTCGTTGGAATGGTAAGAATAGGAGTTGTAGTCAATTTATGTTTCAGTTCTTGAAAACTTATTTCATAGGTATTGGTCCACAAGAAATTCATATTCTTTCTTGTCAACATTGTCATTGGAGTTGCTATCTTTGAAAACCCCTGAACAAATCATCGATAGTACCCTACTAATCCCAAGAAACTCCTTACTTCTGATACATTTGTTGGTGTTGGCCACTTAATGACAACTTCTACCTTGCCCAGATCAAAAAAAATACCATCCTTGGATACTACATGACCTAGGAATACCACTTGTTCAAGCCAAAACTCACACTTCTTGAATTTAGCATACAACTATTTTTCTTTAAGAACTTGCAGCACAATCTTCAAATGTTCTTTGTGTTCTCCTTTATCATGTGAATAAATTAGGATGTCATCAATAAACACAATCATAAATTTATCAAAATATTGCTTGAACACCCTATTCATTAGATCCATAAAAGCTGCAGGGGCATTGGTTAAACCGAAAGACATCACTAGAAATTCATAATGTTCATACCTTGTTCGGAAGAAGATTGCACATAGTACCTTCTCAACATCATCAATTCTCATGTAGTTAAAGATAGTATCTAAGATTTAACCCATTCCTCTACAACCATAGGATTGGACCCACCAATAAAATCAATAGGTTCCATCTTTCTAAACTTCTCATATACAGCCTGTGAAGGATCCTGTCGAGCTTGTGGTGGAGGAAGTCACTGATTCTATTCTTGGGTTCTTTGTTGCATATATAGCAATTGTTGTATCTGTTCACCATGCATTTTAGTTTGTTGTTGAATGAGATCAGTCAAATTTTCCACCACACTATGATTACCCTCATGATCATCCATTGTCTTCATTTTTGGTGTCATGACCTGATATGCATTACCCAATCTCATTCCATTCATTAGCTAATAATAAATGCATTATCATGACAGTAACATGGAATGGAATATAATCAAATAAACATAAAAACAAATAAACAAGTAGTTAACTGAGTTTTCCAGCCAGGATGTGTTCATATGCCTTCTTATATCTACAGGAACAACTAAACCTCCGCTCTGATACCACAAATTATAACACCCCATAACCTAACTGTAGAGCCTAAACAAGCTGATATAGTTAACTCAAGAAATGTTAATTTTTCATCATTACTAGAGTTATGATTTTTAATAAAAGTTTCAATTTTCAGCTATAAGAGAAAGAACTTGAATCGTTTTAAACACATCATATACATATATCAAAACTGAGTACATCTATTTACAAAACCATAACAGAGCAGCTTATTTAAAAATAAAATAGAGTTTTCAAAATAAACTACAAAATAGGTCGAAGCATGGCATATGAACAAATATATGTCTGGCCGCTCTACAGACTCAATCAACCTCTAAACCTATATATTGCCACCTACATCACATGAATCTAATGAGTTAAAGGCTCAATAAGATGAAACTGATGCAATAACAAATAACATATATGCACATCTCATAAATCATTAAATACAATATTCTATTTAATAACTTTCATTCATAAATCATTCTTTAGGACCCTTGAAGTGTGGTACCTAACTAATAGCGATAGACCGTGGTTTTCGAAATTTGTTCATAATGATTGGTCAATAAGAGAACTAATACTGGGTTTCCATACTTGGTCTTTCAACCTCAGGTATTAGTCGTATTCTATCTCATTCACTGTGGCTTTTCTATACTGGTTTTCAACCTCAAGTATTTGCCACCATTTGTTGGGTCCGTTGGTTCCTCCCGCGTCCTTTGTCTACCCGACTATCAATTAATTACCATACTTCTTTTTAAAAACCTCATTATATTTTTAATAGTGTCATGCTTCATGAACGATAAATGCATCAAACATTACATCATTTGACAAATAATAATAATCACATTAAAATATGAACATTATTATATGATTCTTGTGATACACCAAGTGAAAGTTTCAACTTACCTCAAGTCCACTTTGTGGCAAGTGAAAAGACCAATCTCTTTGGAAGATAGGATGTGTTAAAGGCCTAACATAATCAAATCATGTACCATTTAATATTCTTTTTATAAATTATTTAGTCTATTCTAGTTAAAGTTCATATACACTTTTCAATCTTTTGTAAATAATTTCATATCAATTACATAACCTTAAAAATAATGCATACTCTATATTTTACTATTAATTCAAGATATTAAACATTAGGGAAACTATTAAATAACTAATAATTCAAACATAATTATTAGGGCAACCTCTAAAACATGAACACAATCCGAATTAAAATGACGTAAACTTGATTCTAACTTAAATTAATTCTAACCTTCAATTGAGTAAACTAATTGTTATTGTTCAAAATCATTTGTAGGCACCTTCAAACACAATATAAGCATTACAAAATCAATATAAACAAGTAAAATAAACAATTTCACAAGACTATCAATTTTGTTAAAAACTAGCTTAATTAACTTGGTTTTGCCTTTAAGTGTAACTTACTTAAGTTTTCAATCATACAAAAACATACTAAAACATGTAACCATCCAAGATACTATAAATTCATCATAAGAAACATTGAAAAAGAATATACCTTGATTAAGTTGGAATTAAGCTTCAAAATCAATGATTTTCAAGCTTAAAAGGGTGGAAACTTGTTCTAGTTTGTGTTTTATGGATTCCTATGGATTGAATTCAATTTTTGTGATTATGAGAGTGTAGAAATTTGGGAGAAACTTAGGAGAATAAGGACTGGTTTTTTTTGAGGTGCTTCCACAAGAAATATGAATGAAAATGATTTCTTTGACCTTTCAAAGAGAGGTAAGTGAAGGGTGATGATTGGTTGCATCATGCTTAGTGTCTTCTCATGCCAAAAGCCATGTTCATGGGCTATGGATATGACAAAAATTGATGCTTTGGTGTTATAATCATGTACGGTTTAGAATGGTTTTATGCAACCTAGTCAACCAACCAATCAAATTGCATCATTTTGCATACTTTTAGTTCTTAACCAAATATACCGTATTTCAAATAAATATTTAGGCAACTAATCACTTTAGCATATAACTAGTATTGAGCAATATAAATAATTCATTTTATGGCCATTGAACATATCAATCTTCCTTAACCAAGATACTGAGCTTTTTACTGCAAAAAGGCACTTAAGGAATATGTTAAATCAAGAAATAAAAGTTTGATCTCATATTTTATGTACTAATGCATGTTAAAGCATAACTAGAGCATATAATAATAATTATTCAAGTTCCTGCAATCATGCTATTTGTATGCCATAATTCAATAATACACAGTGATTGGATGCATATTCATGCAAGATGCTTATTATTGGCTATGTAGGAGAGAATTAGGCATTACAACTACCTTAATTTCTCATCTTAGATACATCTAAATATCATATAATTGAAGTATTATAACTCTAATATCATGTACCTCATTATTAACACTCAATGGCAACTAAAAATCCCTCTTTTGTGAATTATAAGACCACAAATAACATCCTAACATGATTATAATCAATAATAGAAGCCTTAAAAATCATAAACCCCCAAGTAATTCATGAACTTAAATAAAAAACATGAGTTAAAGCTCACTTATGCACAGATTTTTGCTTCAACTTGCTCTTCCTTACTTCCCTTTGCTTCCTTCACTTTTTTCTTTACTTGGAATTACTTTGAGAGCAATTTCTAAAATTCCATATGAAGGTTTGGGATATGAAATAGCTCAAAAATGGTTTATGGTCATGTTCAATGTTAGAAATAAAGAAAGGTTGAGGTGGAAGCTTGAGGTGGCAAAGTTTGAGGTGGTAAGGTTGAGGTGTCAAGTGTTGGTTCAAATCTGATATTTTTCACACCTTATACAGCCCTAATCTAGTGTTTCTCATTACTTATTTATCTATGTACAACCTACTTTAATCTCCATGTGATCGGATAATTCATTATGCCCTAATTTCTTAACTGTTCATTTGATCTCCAAATCGATCGACATTCGATTCTTAAATGATTGTCTAGTTTTCATTTTCTAAAATCACATGCACATATGAACCTTGTATTATGACACTTAAATCACATTATATCATGTCCGATATCCAAAGTATGTTAATCTATGGATGTATACCTTTAAAACACTTCGATCTAATTGAATCGAATCATATAAGCTTACTAGTGACACCTTTAACACTTCTAAAATTATAACATATAACCTATGAATATCCAATATATTGACCAATCTATTCTTTTTCTTATCTATATATAGAATTACTTAATTAGGTTATAGGATCTCAACCATTAACATCAAGTAATAGCATTAGAGGTATAATGATTAAGAATGCTATATAAGATACATGTAGATGTTAATGCAAATTAGCATGTAGTGCATGAATCATATTGGCCAAGTGAGTAGTGTGAGGCTTGGGTATTACATCTTCCCCTCCTTATTAAAATTTTACCCTCGAAATTTACTTACCGAAAGAGTTCTGGATACTTAACTTTTATATCATTTTCCCTTTCCCAATTAGCTTCTTCTTTTGATTGATTTCTCCATAATACTTTAACCAATAGGATTGTTTTTGCAACACCCCTTAACCTAACTACAGAGCCTAAACAAGCTAATACAATTAAGTCAAGCAATGTTATTTTTTCATCAATATTAGAGTTATGGTTTTAATAAAAGTTCTCATTTTTAGCTATAAGAGAAAGAACTTGAATCGTTTTAAACACACCATATACATATATCAAAACTGAGTACATCTGTTTGCAAAACCATAACAGAATAGCTTATTTAAAAACAAAACAAAGTTTTCAAAATAAACTACAAAATAGTTCAAACCATGGCATATGAACAAATCTCTGTCCCGCCGTTCTAGAGACTCAGTCAACCTCTAAACCTATACATTTCCACCTACATCACATGAATCTAATGAGTTAAAGGCTCAGTAAGATGAAACTGATGCAATAACAAATAATATATATGCACATCTCATAAATCATTAAATACATTATTCTATTTAATAACTTTCATTCATAAATCATTCTTTAGAGGCCTTGAAGTGTGGTACCTAACTAATAGCAATAGACTGTGGTTTTCGGAACCTGTTCATAATGATTGGCTAATAGGAGAACTAATACGGGGTCTTTATACTTGGTCTTTCAACCTCAGGTATTAGCCATATTCTATCTCATTCATTCATTGTGGCTTTTCTATACCAGTTTTTCAACCTCAAGTATTTGCCATCATTTGTTAGGCCTGTCGGTCCCTCCTGCGTCCCTTGTTTACCCAACCATCAATCAAGTACCATACTTCCTTTTCAAAAACCTCATTATATCCTTAATAGTATCATGCTTCATAAATCATAAATGCATCAAACATTACATCATTTCACGAATAATAACAATCACATTAAAACATGAACAACATTATATGATTCTTGTGATACAACAAATGAAAGTTTCAACTTACCTCAAGTCCACTTTGTATTAAGTGAAAAGGTCAATCTCTTTGGAAGATAGGATGTGTTAAAGGCCAAACATAATCAAATTATGTACCATTTAATATCCTTTTCATAAATCATTTAGTCTATTCTAATTAAAATCATATATACTTTTTAATCATTTGTAAACAATATCATATCAATTACATAACCTTAAAAAATAATGCATACTCCATATTTTACTACTAATTCAAGATATTAAACATTAGGTCAGCCATTAAATAACTAATAATTCAAATATAATTATTAGGGTAGCCCCTAAAACATGCACACAATTCAAATTAACATGACGTAAATTCGATTCTAACTTAAATTGATTGTTCCCTTCAATTAAGCAAACTAATTGCTATTGTTTTCAATCATTCAAAGGAACTTCCAAACAAAATATAAGCATTACAAGATTAATAGAAATAAGTAAATTAAGCATATTTCACAAGACTATCAATTTTACTAAAAACTAGCTTAACTAGCTTGGTTTTGCCTTCAAGTGTAACCTACTTAAGTTTTCAATCATACAAAAATATACTAAAATATGTAACCATCCAAGATACTATAAATTCATCATAAGAAATATTGAAAAAGAATATACCTTGATTAAGTTGGAATTAAGCTTCAAAATCAATGATTTTCAAGCTTAAAAGGGTGGAAACTTGTTCTAGTTTGTGTTCTATGGATTCCTATGAATTGAATTCAATTTTTGTGAGTATGAGAGTGTAGAAATTTGGGAGAAACTTAGGAGAATAAGGGCTGGTTGTTTTTGAGGTGCTTCCACAAGAAATATGGATGAAAATGATTTCTTTGACCTTTCAAAGAGAGGTAAGTGGAGGGCTATGATTGGTTGCATCATGCTTGGTGTGTTCTCATGCCAAAAGCCACGTTTATGAGCTAGAGAGATGACAAAAATTGATGCTTTGGTGTTATAATCAAGTACAATGCGGTTTAGAATAATTTCATGTAACCTAGTCAACCAACCAATCAAATTGCACCATTTTGCATACTTTTAGTTCTTCGCCAAATGTAATATTTTTCAAGTAAATATTTAGGCAGTTAATCACTTTAGCATATAACTAGTATGGAGCAATATAAATAATTCATTTTATGGTCATTCAATACATTAATCTTTCTTAATTGAGATACCGAGCTTTTCACTGCATCCATATAATGTTTCATAAGGAGTCATTCCAATAATAGACTAATAGCTGTTATTATAAGAGAATTCCACTAAAGTTAAAAATTTGCTCCATTAACTATGAAAATCTAATACACAAGCTCTAAGCATATCTTCCAATATTTGTATTGTTCACTTTGATTATCCATCAGTCTAAGGATGATATGCAGTGCTGAAAGATAATTGTGTTCCCAATGTCTTGTGTAAACTCTTCCAGAACATAGAGAAAAACCTTAAATCTCTATCAAAAATAATAGATAGTAGTACCCCATGAAGTCTGACCACTTCCTGTATATATATCTATGCATAACGGTCCATGGAATAAGTGGAACATATTGGAAGAAAGTGAGCAGATTTAGTTATCCTATCAATGATAACCCAAATAGCATCGTGACCTTTAACTGTTTTAGGTAATCCAGACACAAAATCTATGAGACAAAAGATCTTCTTTCTAAAGAGATTCGATTCGGAACTCTTTTATGTTCAAGGTTCAATATTGAAATAATTTTAGAGATTTTCCCTGACTTTGTCCGTGTCAACAAACAATTCGAAATACCTCGACTTTTTTAGAACAGGTCTAAGTCAAATAGTAATAATTCAAAGCACTTATTTTTACACTATTTCGGAAACCCAAGGACTCAATCGTATGGATATGTAAAATACAGGATTTCCAATCCTAGATTTTTGTAGCCAATGAGAATAATTCCCTATGATAGGTCTACTAAGGTTCATACCTTATTGAAGTACATGGAGTCTATCTTGAATTGTATAGCTTCTTGCCACTTCTCCAAGTCGATGTAGACATCGTCTCTCCATTGCTTCTTGAACATTATCCAAGGGGAGTCCCTCTTTTTTGTTCTCTAACAAAAGGTTGTACCTTTTAGATACCCTTGAGATCCTTTCGAATCTTTGCAGAGGTTGTGTCTCAGAGGGCCCAGCATCAGCTGATGTGTCATCTACTACAACATTTGGGACGTTCTGTGTTCTTGAACTTCTTCAAGTTCCATGACTTTGTCACTTCTATTTAATAAAAATTTTCTTCAAGGAAGGTGGCATTCCTCAAAACAAACACCTTTTGTTCCGAGGCATTATAAAAATAGTATTCAATAGACTCTTTTGGATACCCTACGAACTTGCATAAGATGAATCTCATATCCAACTTATCTCCCACTTGCTGCTTCACATAAGCAGCACACCTGACACCCTAAGGTATTTATAGAAAGGTGTCTTACCACACTATATTTCATATGGTGTTTTGGACATGGCTTTAGATGGCACCCTATTTAATAGGTATGTCAATGTTTCCAAGGCATGCCCCAAAATGAAAGAGGTAATGTAGTGAAACTCATCATAGATCAAACCATATCCAACAAGGTTCGATTCCTATACTCCGCAACTCTGTTAAGTTGTGGAGTAGTAGGATGGGTCGACTGTGAGTGAATCCTATTCTCTTTTAGACAATCTAAAAACTCTGTACTTAAGTATTCGCCTTCTTGATTAGATCAAAAAGTCTTTATACTTAAGCTAGTTTGGTTCTCTACTTCACTTCTGAAATCTTTGAACTTTTCAAAAACTTCAAACTTGTACCTTAAAAGGTACACATAACCATTCCTAGAGAAGTCATCGGTAAAAGTTAAGAAGTAGTTATAGTTTTCTAAGACACTAACACCCAGTGGCGCACATACATTTGTATGGATCAATTCCAATATATGTATGGCTTGCTCCACTTGTCCAACAAATGGAGATTTGGTCATCTTTCCATTGAGGCATGACTCACATGTTGGCAGTTCTTCCTCATCCTTTAAGTCAAGCAATTATACCAACTTGTTAATCCTCTTTTTAGAAATATGCCCTAATCTTATGTGTCATAGGCTCATGGAACTATGATTATCTAATTTTCTTTTATTTTGTTGAATTTTGAGAATGAGGTTATGGGGAGTAACAGTATATAAATAATTCGTCAAAGAACCCAAATAGATAAAATTAAAATATTTGAAAATGGAACAATTTTCATTCTCAATGTTAAATCTAAAACATTCTCTATCCAAAACTAGAATAGTGACAATGTTCTTAATAACATCTGGAATGAAAAGATAATTATTCAAAACTATTACAGAGCAATTCTTAAAAGCTAGATTAATGATGTCTATAGCCAATGCAGTAACTCTTGCTTTATTCCCAATCCTTAGGACTGTTTCTCCTCTATCCAGCTTTCTACTTTTTGTCATTATCTGCAAATCATTGCAAATATAAGAGCCACAACCGGTATCCAATACCCAAGAAGCATTGTTAATAGGCAAGTTAACTTTAATAAAGTATATACCTGAACTCTTCAGGCTTGCAAGATACTCCTTGCAGTTCCTCTTCCTGTGCCCTGGTTTGCTATAGTATTGGCACTTCATAGTGGACTCAGTCATCTTCAACATGTTTACAAGCTCAGGGAGACTAGTCTCCATGTTGTGCATGTCAAAATTTGACAAAAAATGTGTCAAATGAGGAAGGTAGAGACTACAGCATAAGGTCTATATAGAGTTTGTTCTCCATAACGACTCCAACGGACACCAACCTTTCTATGAGGGCTATCATCTTCAAAACATGGTCATGGACTGAAGAGCCCTCAGTCATGCGACATCTAAAAAGCTCCTTTGAGATCTGATATCTCATCTACCTAGTACATTCATTATACAACTCTTGCAAGTGAAAAAGGATCCCACAAGTAGTATCTTGATCCTCGTTCTGCTTCTGCAGCTCATTTGACATCGATGCCAACATGTAGCATCAAGCCTGCAGGTTGTCATCAACATGACGTAGGTAATCTGCATAAACCTCTGAAGTAATATCCTCTGATAGAACTAACGGAGGTGTAGTGTTGAGGACGTGTGCCCTCTTCTCAAATTGAAGAATTATCTTGAGGTTTCTTAGCCAATTGACAAAATTTGGTCCAATTAATTTATTTTGCTCAAGAATTGTTGTTATTGGATTCTTTGTCATTTTTAGTAAAAATATCTATAAAAAATATACACGAAGCAGAAAATGAGTAAACTATGGAAAAAATATATTCATTTAATATAAGGTCTTTAATACTAAATATCTCCCACTATTTTGTTCAAACTCCATCACTTCTAACGGAAGCTTTGGAAAATCAAATTTCCTAGTAGGCTTGAGGTCCAACAGAAATATTTCACACTCTAATTTTATGAGCCCATGAAATATGTTTATCAGTGGTCAACTTTTTGACGATTAATTCAACAACAACCCTCATTTGTTTTACCTTACCTCTTCTCATATACCCTAATTTTATGAGTCCATATGTTACTAAGTTTGACAACATCTATCAAACATTCATATTGATAGAGTAAATGCCCCACGACTCATGGCCAACATAATGACGATTCATCCCATGAGCATCTCTATGCTTGGTAGATATCACAACTTTCCAACACAAGACCACCCCAGGACTTATGGCTAGTGATCAAGTGCAGTAGCGTCTTCATGTCTCCATCTTTGATGGTAGGCATAGAACGATAGGTCCTACCTAACTTATTGATTTTTGTTTGAAATCAAATGATAGAAAATTCTTTACTTAATTTTGTAAATTAAGTGGGATTTGTTTTTTATTCAAGACCTCATCAATTAAATTACTAGGTAGGTTATTTAATGCTCATCATCATATGTGCACAAGTAAGAACATTAAAAAATATCTAACATGCATCATATGCAAAAAGCGATAGGATGATCATGGCCAACCTATGCGACCCATTTTAGTTAAAAATAGGTCAAGGTTAATCTAATGGTAGAAATACAAAGAACTATTCTATTGCATTTCATTTTGTACCCATACATTCATGGGCCTTGAATCTCCTATTCTATTACATTTGCATTCAATAACTCATACAAGCATGGGCCTTCAGTCTTCAAACATCTTCTATTTATAAAATTTAAAATAGAAAATCACTTTCTATTCTACTCTCTTTGCAAAAATTAAATGGAATACAAAAAATTGAATAATTGGCTCGCAGGCCCCAAATACCTAAAGATAATTAAAACATCCAATCACATTGGTCATAGACCATGCAATAAACATTCATCACATGAAATTTAAAGCAAGTAAATTTACCAAGCTGTTAAACAGTGCATTTTCAAGACTTGGACACAATCTTCTATTTTATGAAAAAAAAAAAATTAGCATTTTAAAATTAACAATTAATTTAAAATTAATAAAATAACATATTTATCAAAATCGCATGTAAACAGATCGCTCGATAGTACATTGTGCAACCAAATGACAAAATGTCGTCAAGTCGCACCCGCACTGTTGGGTAGAACTAGCCCCCTGCACATAATAGGCTAGTGTGCGGGCAACCTGTAACACCCCCCCCAATTCCTACACAACCATATATATTGTATAATTGACATGATAGAACCTGTGTGCATGCATGGAATATTTTTTTTTTTTTAACATTTTAAGAAAAGCTAAATCACTTCTTACATACACAACCCTGTTTAAAATAGAAGTATCAGTATTTATATAAAAACACAACACCCACAACGACCACAATATTTACATACTTAACTACAGTAAAGTTTTAAAAGAGAAATAAAGTACCAATCTAAAAACATAATACACCAGACTCAAAATATAACAAGCCAACAAAATAGCCCAACAGGTCGTCATCCATGTACACACTCCCTCAAACACCTGCAGGAGCTCCAACAGCCGACCAGTCAGCCAAAGATGCTTCAAGTATCATCGTACTCACCTACAATGCATAAACTATATGAGCTAATGCTCAGCAAGTAAAGATTATGCATGTCAAAGAATAATCCACAATATCAAGTCATGCAACTCAAAATGCTATGCTCATAATGTAATTTTATGCATCAAAATATTTCTCTCAAAATCATTTCTTTCTTGGGCCCCTGACCAACGCTACTATCTCATGCACCGAAAAAGAGCTCTGTATACCGCCATAATCCAATGGCCAACAATCATATAAGCATGCAAATCCATGCATACTCATACGCATGCAAATCCATGCACGCGAACCTGCAAATCCATGCATAACACCATGCAAATCCATGCATGCTTCGGTACACTAGTAGTGGTCAACAAAACATTTTCCTTTCTCTGAATCATGCCGTGCAATGCAAGATTTATCACAATGCTAGTATATGATGCATGCACGTGCTAATGACAATGCTCATGTATGTATGCTCAATGGAGAGCCCTCTACTATGCACATATGATTTATGATATTACATATAATTCACACATCTACTATGTCTATGCATTGTAGTTGCAAATGAATCTTTACTTACCTTTCACTTGGTTGGTGGCTTAGTCTAAATTTGTTTAGTATTCCTCTCCAACCTTAGATGTAAAATAGCCTGTAATATTACCCAACATCAAGCACCATTCCCAATTTGGCAAATTGAAAGCACAAAATCTCATACTAGACCTTAAACACCAAGCTATAAGCTAACAATCAAGCTTTCACAAACTAGAACCCAATATAACCCCTCAAATACCTCAATTTCTCATCTTAAATACATGAAAACATCATGTAATTGAAGTATTATAACTCTAATAGCATGTACCTAATTTTTAACACTCAATAGCAACATGTCTAGGTTGAAACATGCTAAGTGATCAAATGTGGCAGATTCACATTTTCATATTTTCTTGCTGTCAAGTTTAGTTGCATGATAATTTTAACATCCCTAAACATATCCAATCACTCCAAAATTTTTACCACACTTATATAACATGTATATAAATGTAACCATATCATATAATTGCTAAAAATCACGGATATAACTTCCCAAGTTCAGCTCTCTTCACGACATACTGAAACAGATTATTTCCTACCGTGACAGTTTTGCACACTTCATGACATTAATGGTTTTGGCACCCTTAAGTATATTCAATCACTCCAAAATTTTCACCATACTTATATAACATATATAATGAGACAACCAGGTCATATTATTACCAAAAATAATCGATTTACCTCCCTTAATTCAGTTTCCTTCACAGCACACCAAAACAGATTTTGCTATTTTGGCAGTTTGAGTGTTTCTCCAATATCATTCTCTATTTCAATTTCCAACTGATAAAAATTCATTCCAATACTCTTAACTCATATATGGTCATGTAAATGGTAATAATTATAGGTTTTATTCAACATACCATACACTTTTGAAGTCTAAAACACAAGAAAACAGTAAGATGACAGTTTCTGCCACAAGTATTTCCTATTAAGTGTTTGTGATCAAAAACCCTTTCTTTGTGCACCAAAGTCTAACTAAAAACTTCCTAACACTTTTATAAGAGATATTGAAAGCTTAATAAGCCATAAAACCACTCATAATAATCTGAAAACCAAAGGCAAAACCGTAGATAAGTGTTACCTATGCAGATTTTGAGGCTAACTTGATGGTAATCACTTCTTCTTTGCTTTTCTTGCTTTTATTTCAACTTGGAATCAATTTGGATCACATGGAGACCTTAAGGTGTGTGTTTGGAAGATGAAAATGGCTGAAATGAGGGTCTGGTCATTGCTTAAGGGTGAAGGGTTTGAGGTGTTAGCTTGAGATGTTAGCTTAAGCTTAATAAGAAAGCACGAGGTGGCAAGTAAATGGCAAATCTGATTTTCTCCCTTATCTTGCAGCCCTAATCTTGTGTGTCTCATCTATTTTTATTTGGTTGCAACCTATCTTAATCACCATTCATTCCCATAGGTAATTCCTATGTCCGTTCATTCGATCTCCAAACCGATTCGCATCCGATTCTTAAAGAATTATCTAATTGGCATTTCTAAAATCATATGCACATAAGGGCCTTGTAATATGACACTTAATTCATATTATATCATGTCCAATATCCCAAGTATGCTAATTTACAAATATATACTTTTGAAATAACTTGATCAAATCAAATTAAACCGTATAAGGTTACTAGTAACACTTTTAGCACTTCCAAAATTATAACCTATATATCCCATCTATATCTAATATTGATCCACCTCATTTTCTTCTTATTTCAACATAAAATCAACTACTTAGATTAAGAAATTCAATAACTAATATCGTGCAAGAGCTTCAGAATTAAGTTTAATATTCAAGAATATCGTATAAAATGAAATAAATTATGCAATGTCAATAGAAATGCAAATAGCATATAAAATTAACATATAATGCATGAATCATATTTAGCCATGTGAGTAGTAAGAAGCACGGGTATCACACAACCCTTGCTCGTACCCCACTGTGAGCAGCAGCACGCATGCATGCTGCCTACTCACTGCACACAGCGGCATGTATGGGCCACAGTCGTCCGTGTTGCTACTGCCTCGCACCGCGCACCGCACCCGTGGGTTATAAGTCCAAACACATCATATGCTTCAATTTAATATTTTAACCAATTTAAAACCTTTTACATGCAATTAATAAAATCAATTGTGTCGAACTACTAAAAATACAAAAATAACAAAGCCATATTTATCAAATAAACATTCAAAATAAATCACATCAATTGTTAATAATGCAAACTGTGGCTCTTATACCACTGTTGGGTTCGCTATAACCTAGGGGGTAAAGTGGCAAAAATTAAAATTTTCAAAATAAAAGATGTAATAACGTTTATTGAACTACCCCAGATTTTGCAGCAATTCTAATGATCGGTGGTATTAACAGTTCAATCAATTGAATATAAATATAATGATGATGTAATTCATTACATATGAGTTCAGGGCATGAGTTCGCCCTTAGGGCTCCTAGTCCGCCCTTATTGGTTATGAGTTTGCTCCAGTGGGATTTGATGGCTAGCTACCTAGGTTCTATCGAAGTTGTGCACATTAGTACCATGTTTAGGCCTTTACTAGCATGTATTTTCAAGTATATATTTATATGTACATAAAAAAAAAAAAAGGATTTCAAGCATTTTCAAAGAAATCACTCCAATATGTTTTGTGAGATTTATGATGTTGCTTACTAAGCATTGTTTATAGATTTATATCCTCATATTGCAGGGAAAGACAAGGGTAAGATGTAGACATGGAGGATAGTGGGGTTGGTGTAAGGTGATCGTGGCGGTGGAATCTCGCAATTACTTTTCCGCAAGTAGCTTTAAATTTATTAAGTGCTTGAATTGTTTCGAGTATTTCATATTTTGAGTTAACATGTAATTTTTGAATTTGGAACTTTACAAAGACTCTTTCATTATTTTAATAAAATGAAGGATATACAATTTTTTAGTAAAGATTTGTTGAAAAAAAGTGTTATGACTTTTGTTTTCTTATTACTCCAAATTTTTTTATTAGATGACTTGGCTAAAATGATCTAATTAATAATAAGTAACAGAGAAAGTAATGTCCAGTTAAGGGGGTGTTACATCAAAGTACAACTATCATCTCGTATTGATCAAATGATATAGTTTAATTCAATGGATACAAAGAGAAACCATGAGAGAAAATTCAAGAAAAGGATAATAGATTGCAAATAGCATCAGACAGCACACTGCACAGCAGTGTGACAATCTAACTGCACCAGCAGAAAACTAAGAAAGTAGGTGCAATAGATAGAAAAATGAGATCTATAAAGAGAGTTGAAGATGGAGAAAAAAATAGTAATTATATATAAGAAATGCACAAAGATCATCTGCAAGAATGCTCCCAAAATGAAAATTGCTTAAGGCAAAAAGCAGACTGAAAAGCTCACTCAACTGTTCTTTGTGCGTAGAATTACTTGCTGAGTAATACTTTTATCACTTTATGAAACCAAGAAAAGCAAATGAAGTGGACTGAGTCCTTTGTAGATAGTTCTGAATCTTAACTGTGTGGGAAGATTCAACAGTCAGACCCATATGGAAATACAGGGTTGCAGGATCAGCGGAGTTCAAAAGTGGAACGAGAAGTTGAGAAGAAATTGTGTTCTTAGTTTAGGGAACTAAGTCTGTGTATTAGAACTAAGTGTTGTATTATGTCTAATTCAATTTAATGGATCCCTCTAGGAAGTTAGGATAAGAGTAGACATACAAAGATTACCCCACCTTCGACCTACTATAAAAATTGATATGTTTCCACAAGCGCGACATATAAATCAAATACTGGAAATTTTCTAATTATTTAACTTGATTTAGCTACACAACTCAACAACTTATACGTAAGATTCTGAGTCTCCATAGATAAAGTAGCAAAGTGAATTTTAGAGTTATTATTTTATTAACTTAAATCAAGTGACTAAGCTTTAATAAGACGAGTACAAGTTCAATATGTGTATCATTTGTGAAAGGGTTTACAAGTTTTAAAAGGTCTATTTCACCCCATTTCCCCCAGATCCTTTCATACCACTTGAGACTGACAACAATATCAATCAATCATCCACATTATACAACCTCCCATAATAGTTATATTATCTATAACCTAGATGCTAGGAATACAAGTGGTGACCCTAAAATGGTGGAAACAAAACCGTAAGTGCTCGGTGTCAACAAGTAATAAAGAATAAGTAGAGTATCGTTTCCCAAGGGCTTGTGTGTGTAAGTACCTAAGTGTAGACCACCTAAACTATATTTGACCCAACGATAATGGTGGAAATTAAGTTAGAGACAAAATTAACTAAAACCCAGGTAATTAGGGGATTGAATTCAATACCAAGGAGAGTCAAGGAATTAGTTAGTCATCCTATATTGTTATGAACCAATCTTAATTGTGATTAGGAATTATGTGGGTTGTGTGAAGGTGGGTTTTCCTATTGTAATTGGTGCTCTCTCTCGAGATGGACCAAATCTACCCCTAGTAAGCCATCGGCGCCATCTCTAGCTATGGGCCATCCCACTAAGAGTGCCTTGAGCTTTTGAATTCCACTAGCTTTCAATTTTCACCCCTATGACTACCGCATGTACCTATGTGTAACACCCCTTAACCTAACTGCAGAGCCTAAACAAGCTAATACAGTTAAGTCAAGAAATGTTAATTTTTCATCAATATTAGAGTTATGGTTTTAATAAAAGTTCTCATTTTTAGCTATAAGAGAAAGAACTGGAATCGTTTTAAACACACCATATATATATATCAAAACTGAGTACATCTATTTACAAAATCATAACAGAGCAGCTTATTTAAAAACAAAACAGAGTTTTCAAAATAAACTACAAAACAGTTCGAAAAATGGCATATGAACAAATCTCTATTCGGCCCCTTTAGAGACTCAGTCAACCTCTAAACCTGTACATTTCCACCTGCATCACATGAATCTAATAAGCTAAAGGTTCAGTAAGATGAAACTGATGCAATAACAAATAATATATATGCACATCTCATAAATCATTAAATACATTATTCTATTTAATAACTTTTATTCATAAATCATCTTTAGGGCCCTTGAAGTGTGGTACCTAACTAATAGCGATAGACCGTGATTTTCGAAACCTGTTTATAATGATTGGCCAATAAGAGAACTAATACGGGGTTTCCATACTTGAACTTTCAACCTTAAGTATTAGTTGTATTCTATCTCATTCATTGTGGTTTTCCAGTTTTTCAACCTCAAGTATTTGCCACCATTTGTTGGGTCCGCCGGTCCTCCCGCGTCCCTTGTCTACCCGATCATCAATTAAGTACCATACTTCCTTTTCAAAAACCTCATTATATTCTTAATAGTCTCACGCTTCATAAACCATAAATGCATCAAACATTACATCATTTGACAAACAATAACAATCACATTAAAACATGAACAACATTATATGATTCTTGTGATACAGCAAATGAAAGCTTCAACTTACCTCAAGTCCACTTTGTGGCAAGTGAAAAGACCAATCTCTTTGGAAGATAGGATGTGTTAAAGGCCTAACATAATCAAATCATGAACCATTTAATATCCTTTTTATAAATCATTTAGCCTATTCTAGTTAAAGTTCATATACACTTTTCAATCTTTTGTAAATAATTCCATATCAATTACATAACCTTAAAAACAATGCATACTCCATATTTTACTACTAATTCAAGACATTAAACATTAGGGCAGTCATTAAATAACTAATAATTCAAACATAATTATTAGGGTAGCCCCTAAAATATGAACATAATCCGAACTAATAATTGCTAACCTTGATTATTAAAATGACGTAAACTTGATTCTAACTTAAATTGATTCTAACCTTCAATTAAGCAAAATAATTGCTATTGTTCACAATCATTTGTAGGCACCTTCAAACATAATATAAGCATTACAAAATTAATAGAAACAAGTAAATTAAATAATTTTACAAGACTATCAATTTTACTAAAAACTAGCTTAATTAACTTGGTTTTGGCTTCAAGTGTAACTCACTTAAGTTTTCAATCATACAAGAACATACTAAAACACACGAGTTGAGGGTTCAACCACCACTGGTCATGACGTGCGTCGCCGTGGGATTGCATTTGGGCCGGCTGCGCACGCCGGGTGCACGGGAGGCCATTGTCTGCCCCCCTCGCCCCCGGAGGAGCGCGGGAGGGGGCGACGCAATACGTGACGCGCAGGCAGACGTGCCCTCGGCCTAATGGCTTCGGGCGCAACTTGCGTTCAAAGACTCGATGGTTCACGGGATTCTGCAATTCACACCAAGTATCGTATTTTGCTACGTTCTTCATCGATGCGAAAGCCGAGATATCCATTGCCGAGAGTCGTTTTGACATTTTGAGAGACGTCTGCTCCCCCCCACACACCGCGGATGGGCGCGACGGGGGGCGGACGCTTCGTTGAGTTTTCCTTGGCGCATGCCGCGCCGGGGTTCGTTAGCCCGCACGGCACGCGCCGGCGGGGATGGGGCCGCGTCGGGGGAAACCATGCAAGATACTACAAATTCATCATAAGAAACATTGAAAAAGAATATACCTTGATTAAGTTGGAATTAAGCTTCAAAATCAACGGTTTTCAAGCTTAAAAAGGGTGGAACTTGTTCTAGTTTGTGTTCTATGAATTCCTATGGATTGAATTCAATTTTTGTGAGTATGAGAGTGTATAAATTTGGGAGAAACTTAGGAGAATAAGGGCTGGTCATTTTTGAGGTGCTTCCACAAGAAATATGGATGAAAATAATTTCTTTGACCTTTCAAAGAGAGGTAAGTGGGGGGTGATGATTAGTTGCATCATGCTTGGTGTCTTCTCATGCCAAAAGCCATGTTCATGGGCTAAGGAGATGACAAAAATTGATGCTTTGGTATTATAATCAAGTGCAATGCGGTTTAGAATGATTTTATGCAACCTAGTCAACCAACCAATCAAATTGCACTATTTTGTATACTTTTAGTTCTTAACCAAATGTAACATATTTCAAGTAAATATTTAGGCAATTAATCACTTTAGCATATATAACTAGTATGGAGCAATACAAATAATTTATTTCATGGCCATTCAATACATCAATCTTCCTTAACGAGATACCGAGCTTTTCACTGCAAAAGGCACTTAAGGAATATGTTAAATCAAGAAACAAAAGTTTGATCTCATATTTTATGTACTAATGCATGTTAAAGCATAACTAGAGCATATAATAACAATTATTCAAGTTCGTGCAATCATGCTATTTGTGTGTCATAATTCAATAATACATATTGATTAGATGCATATTCATGCAAGATGCTTATTATTGGTTATGTAGGAGAGAATTGGGCATTACAATAGCGGTCAGCATTTATTGGGAAAAGACAAGGAGACGGGCTTGGGGAATGTTTTGAAAAACAAAATATTTGGGAAAGGGGGAAATGGGTGCTAGGAGTAAGTTAGGGTTTTAAACTTCATTTGTGGTATCTGTGAATTTATCGAGGGTTAGGAGTTAAAAATTAATTTTATTTGGTTGGGGGAGTTCAAACTAAACTTCTCATGGAACTGAACTTAAACATAGAAGTTAATTTAGGTATTGTAAGAAATAAGAAAATGGGTTAACGAGTTGCCCAAAAAAATTGAATTTTGGTGGAAGTGATTTCTTGTAGGATAAAACAACTTCAAACCACGCTAAAACTTCCCAAGCCCATATTTTCTGTCCCACTTTGACATGTGAAGAAAAACTACTCCCTGTAAAAAACGAAAAAAATATAAGAAAACAAAAAAAAAGAGAAAAGTGATAGTTCTTTTATGCAATTTTTGAGTAGAATATAAAGGTATAATTTGGAGTCAAGTTATGGTCTAAAGTTGAAAAAAAAACACCATTGAAGGAAGCACTTAGATTGTAGATTTCAAGCCTCTCCATTCGTGACTAGTTTCTGACCAATTTTTAGCATCAAAACACATTAAAAAGATTAGTGAATCAACTATAAATCCTATTTATCAATGTGAATTATATGCAAGAAAATTCATGACATTCATTTTAAATTCCATCATTGGTATCAGACCATGATTAGTTGATGTCCTACCAAGTTTTTAATGTGTTTAAGCATGATTATGTGAATAATTATGTTAAGAAACCATGATTTCTATTTTTATAGTGTTTAAAGCGTCTTTCATGGTAAATTATTGTATGCTTCGAATAATTCTTTTTTTTTTAAATAAGCAGGTTTATATATTGTAGAAGCATGTCTTAAAAACTCATGGCTTCATGTTTTTTATATAATGAGATATTATGATTTTTCCATGAAAATTCAAAAACTTCACCTCCATTTTCAGTATTTTTTTATTTGAATTATGGAACAATCTTTATATGATTAGAGTCCTTGTGAGACATGCTTTCCAACCACGTATTATATGATTATAAAGGCTTAGAAGTGAGTTAGATATGGCTTATGGAAGTTACGATTGTGCACTAGGGTTTTTTGGAAATTTTTGAAAATTGAAAAAAAAAGATGAACAGTAGAAAATGTGATCCCACTCTCGGCCACATCTATGTGTGACCAAACTACTAGTTATAGGTGTTTGATTATGAAACGAACAGTGTCATTTGAATCAAAATGGTTGAAAATAGGGGGATAGCTAGAAGGGTGTCGTCGGAAAACATAATGAGGGCAACATGTGGCTAGAAGCACCACCGTGGCGCGTAGCGAAACACCCATGCGCAGCGGCACGTATGGGCTCTTGCGATATGCTCCAACAGTCATTTTTTGATGGGAAAATTATTGTTGCAATCAAAATTTATTTTTTAATTTTTTTGTAATTTAGAATTTATTTTTTAAATTATGCTCCAATAGTCGCTTTTTGTAATTCTTGGAAAATTGTTTAAAAAAATGAAAAATACTTTTAGATCGAAAAAAACTTAAATTCTTTTTATAAATTCTAAAAAATATTTCCTATCTTTTGGCTACTTGAGATAAGATTTATTACCATTTTTATTAATATGCTCATTCAATTATGCATGAAAATTAGTTTTTCTACATAAGAAAATTGTGGAATTGAGCATGTTGAGTGTTTAAAAAAATTTCATCTTGCATTCTTAAATATTAGGATTGGTTTTTTGTCCAATCTAATATTTTGTTCCCATTTTCTAGATATGGCGATAATCAAACACACTCTTAGCATCCTCTAGGGGGAGATAGAGAAAGATGGACTCCAGAGCATTTGGCAAAGTTGGAAATTTATAGGAATTACAAATAGATCTGTTGCACTCTTTGCCACAACATCTTACGATAATGAAAGATAAATACTTGGAGTTTCTTCATTTATGTCACAGCTTTGGTAGATAAAGTTATTTTGTTGAACTTCAAATACCAAAAAATTCTCTACCCGAGGAGTGGAGTAATCTTGTTGATGAAATAATTGACCGAGAGGGAAACATAGCTCTTAATGTATTGAGATCAAGGTTGATTACGATATGAAGAAAAAAAGATTAGACTCAAGATGTAGAACCATTGTCTTTGTGGTTAAATTCTGGTCCTCGTATCTTAAAGTTCACTCAATAGATAGGCTTTCAGAATGAATGACTAACATGGTAGGTATCTCACTTGTGTGTTAAAAAGAATTTGATTTTCCTTAAGGAGATGACTCATTATTTACATATGTTTGATTTAATAGCATTTATTAGCATGTTATGTAACATATGTTAATGTACTTCATGCTATGCAATATATATTTGCTTCAAAGTATGTATTGTTAATCTTTTGATGATGCAATAGCTTTAAGATTATGTGATGACAATACATATCTTCATATATATGATAAGATGGACTCTTGTATAGCATGAGCTATGCAATTAAGTGGGAGTTAAAGGTTGGAAGAATTTAGGTGATTCTCACCTAGAACTTATAGATATTTTATTACTTTGAAATTAAATTTATGATAATGGAACATTTGGACTATAGATGATGATTGGAGACGTAAACTTTCGAGTCTATACCTCATGTTGATTTATCATAGATTTTAATTTTAAGTACAAAATTGCATGTGTACATCTAATGAGCATTAACATATGCAATCACCTCTAAAATATATAGATCATGGCGTCAAAATCTACTATTATTGACCTTAACAAAGGTGACAAGCTGAATGGCGACAACTATAACACTTGGTCTGGTATGTGTTGGATGAGCAAGATGTACTGGAGGGCATCAACCAAATCATGCAAGACCCCTATGTGGGCAACACTGCTCAGCAGATAAGGGATCAAGAGGCTTACAAAGCGTGGAAAGAAAGATTCCACTACTCGTGCAGTTTTAGTTAGCTCTATGATTGATGATCTCATTCACGAGTATGAGCAATATCCTACTACTCATGACATCTAGGTGTAACTTAGGGAGAAATATGGAGATATAACTGTAACTTGTTTGATGCAGCTGAATCAAATTTGACACTTGTAAGAATTAATCTAATCATAGCATCAAACAGCATTTGAGAACTATGTCAAATATGATACATGAATTGAAGTCAGCTGGCCATATCCTCTCTAATGAGCAGTAAGTTCAAGCTTTGATCAGATCTCTTCCTGACCATTAGGAGCATCTGAAAGTTAATCTGTCTCATAATGATAGCATTAAAACTTTCTCTGATGTTTGCTCGCCATGTTGAACTTGAGGACGAGTGACTTGGTGCTGCTAGGTCCATAGCAAGTGCCTTTGTAGCTAAATCTAGTTCAAAAAGGATTCGGGCTTCTAATGCAAGAGGAACTAGAAGAAAGGCAAGAAAAGAAAAGAGATTGGAAAAAGGTTTAAGAAGAACTACCCAAACCCCAACAGCAAAAACAAACTTAAGCATATTGGAAAGAAGAAAGACAAGAGCAAAATGAAGTGCTACAACTGTCAAGCACTTAGTCACTTTTCTCGTGAGTGCCCTGAGGCAAAAAAGGTAGCACTTAATAATGCTTTTTTGAGTGTTATATATGTGTCTAGTACTGTTACATTAATTGAATCTTATCCTGTGGATTATAGAATCTGGTGCAACAGACCATATTACTATAGATTGTAAAGCGTTTCTACACTTTTATTGAGTTCTTTATGATATGAAATGAATATATCTACGAAATAATGCCAGAGTTGAAGTTAAAGGCATTAACACTAGCAAACTAGAGTTATGTGGTAGCCAAACTCTTATTCTACATGATGCCTCTATGCACCAGAGATTCGACAAAACTTGATTTATATTGTTGTTCTTCTAGGATTAAGATTTATTTTAAACTTTAGTAGAGGTTTGGTTCGTGTATATTATGAAAATATGTATTATAGTTGAGGACATCTTAGGAATGGTTTTATGGTGTTAGATTGTGACAGATAAAATGTTTAACTAATATGTTGATCATTGTGTTTCATTAAATGTTTGTTCATCTAGTATTGCAAATGTGCATATTTATATTTGGCATGCTAGATTAGGTCACATTGGGCAAGACAAGATGAATAGACAAATGAAAGTAGGATTATTGGGTTCTCTTTCTAAAGTTGATTTTCATTAGCTTGTTGGAAAGATGACATAAGACAATTTGAAAAGGCCGTTAGGGTAGAAATTCTATTTGCAATTATTCCATTCAGATATTTATGGTCCAATAAATGTGATGGCTAGGCATGGAGCCTCATATATCATTACATTTATATATGATTTCATGTGTTTTGGTCGTGTCTATTTGATTTCCCGTAAGTGTGAGGCACAAGAGTGTTTTAGAAGTTATGTTAACGAAGTGAAGAATCAAATGGATAAAATGATAAAGACTTTAAGAACTAATCGAGGGCATGAATATCTATCTTATCATTTCAAAGATCTATGCAATGAAAAAGGAATTAATAAATAATTGACTATTCTTCACACACCTCAGCAAAATGGTGTTGTTGAGAGAAAGAATAGAACATTGTTAGATATGACAAGGTCAATGATGGCACAAGCTAACTTACCTATTTTCTTTTGCGAAGATGCTTTGTTAACTATGACATATATTATGAATGAAGTAACTGCAAAATCAGTACCTTCTACAACATATGAACATTGAACTGGTCAAAAGCCATCCTAAGCAACCTTAGACCCTAGATCAATTGCTTACATTCATGAATGTTCCATTAAATTTGGAAAGCTGAGTCCTCAAGGAAATAAGTGTATCTTTATTAGATACTCTAAGTAGTCAAAAGGTTATATGTTTATAAGTAAACAGGATGATGGAAGTATTACTGAGATTGAATCAGGCAATGCAATTTTTTGGAGAGTGATTTTCCTAGTAGAGGTGAAATAAAGAAAAGAAAACCTTTATTTGAGTTGCCTAATTTAGATAGTGGTTGTATACCAGAATGATCATTAGAAAATCAAGAGAATGAGTTATCACTTGATCCCAGTAGGAGGAACTCTCATCAAAATGATCTATTGGAATCTCAACTTCAAAAATGTACTAGAAAAGGTATACTCAAATGTCATTATGAGATTGAAGGGCACATTTGTATCATATTTCCAATAAGTGAAGAAGAGCCTAAAAACATAAATGAGGCTCTATCTTGTCCTTCAAAGGACAAATTGATGAAAGTAATAGAAGAAGAAATAGAGTAAACGGAGTTAAAACCATGTTTAAGATCTGGTTGATCTTTTATTTGGGTGGGTGCAAAGCTATTAGGAACGAATAGGTTCTTAAAATTAAGAGAAAGACTGATGAAACTATTAAGAGATATAAAGCTCGACTAGTGGCAAGAGTTATACCCAACAAAAAGGTGTTGATTATGAAGAAATCATTTTGCCGGTAGTAAGATTTACCTCTATTCGCCTACTATTGGCTATAGTGGCTAATTTAGATTTAGAGTTACATCAAATGGACATTAAGATTACTTTCCAAATGGAGAACTTGAAGAAGAAATCTACATGGAACAGCCAATAGGTTTTGTTGTCAAAGGCCAAAAAAATAAAGTATACAAATTGAATAGATCAATTTATTGCCTTAAGCAGTTTTCTAGACAATAGTATTTGAGATTTGACAAAGCAATAATCTCATATGACTTCGTCATGATAGATGAAGACCATATGTGAAAAGGTCTAGTAGAAATTTTGTAATTCTATATGTTTATATTGATGATATATTATTAGCCGGTAATTATAAGGAGTATGTTCAAACTAATAAGAAATTGTTATTTTTTAAATTCGAGATGAAGGACATCGTTAAGGCAAATTATATTATAGGTGTTAAAATTCACGGAGATCATTTGAAAAGAATACTTGCCTTGTCTCAATAATCATATATTAAGAAAATTTTGAAACGATTTAGAATGGAAAGTTGTAAGCCTAATGATACTCCTGTGGCTAAAGGCGAAAGTTTAAGCTGAGAAATGTGCCCAAAGACTTAAAAAATAAAACAAGAGATGTCTAAAGTACCATATTCCAGTGTTGTTGGGAGTCTGATGTAAGCTATGATGTGTACTCATCCTCATATTTGTTATGTCGTGGGTCTAGTTAGCAGGTATCAATCAAATCAGGAAGAAGACATTAGACTGCAGTTAAAAGGATTTTCAGATACCTGAAAGGCATTGCAGATTATTTTCTTTGTTATCAAAGAAAAGATATATTATTGAAGGATACACAGTTGTTGACTGGGGTGGTGATTTTGATGAATGTAAGTCCACTTTTGGATATGTTTTTTGCTAAAGAGTGGTGTTATCTCTTGGAGAAGCAAGAAACATACTTGTCTATCACTATCCACAATGGAAGCATATTTTATGACATGTGCCTCTACAGTATAAAAAGGTGTTTGGTTGAGAAGATTCTTACATCATTTGGGAATAGTAAGCAGTTGCGTGGGAGCTATGATGATTTTTTGTGATAATCAATCAGCTATTGCGTACACTAAAGACCCCAAATACTATGAAAAAATCAAAAATAATGATACAAAGTACAATTTCATCAGAGAAATAATTGAGAAGAAAGAGGTGAGTTTGAAGTACATATCCACGCATCTGATCGTGGTTGATCCTCTTACTAAGCCAATACCTAAAGATGTATTTATGGGTCATGTTAGGTCTCTTGGATTGTGTAGAATGTGATTGTAACTGAACATATAAATATTTAAGATGTTATGCTCATTATTGTTATGTCATTTGGTTATATATTACATGTACACATGTTGCTTTTTTACGATATGTCTTCAACTTAAAGATATGTCTGACAAGTTGAGATTGACTCTCTCACATGAGCAATCATTTCTGACATTGAGTAGCTTGCAGAGATGAGGTAGTATTGATTTTATTGAGAACAAAGTCATACACATGTTGCCTTAGTAAAATTACTAAAATGAGAATACTACTTCAAATTTTGTAAACGAAATGGATTTTCCACAATCCAATGAACTTATCTAGAAGCCAGATGTGAGTTTTCTTAAAGTTGTTATACTTATAGAGGACAAACAAGAAGAAAAATCAAGTTAAGTGTTGAAACACACTTGAACTAAGATCTGTACGATGTAATATTAGAGTGAAAGACATATGTTTCTAAGTAAGAAGATACACATCGTAACACGTGTTTTCATACCGTGTGTACCTATATGACCATGTGGGTAACGAGTAAATGAGACCTTGTTTTCTCATTGTGTGAGACATGGAGATTTATATGACATCATTTTATACCCTTAGTACTTTGAACTACTTCTTGAAACTTTATTTTATCGTTGCCATTTTAGCATGCTACCAATAGTCAATGATGATTCGGTAATGCGTATATGTCTAAGAAAGCAGCTATAGTATAGAGTTGAGAGATTTCAGTGGGAAATAAAGGCTGAATTTTACTCACACCTATCTTGTATTCACCAACCGGCTATGTAACACCCCTTAACCTAACTGCAGAACCTAAATAAGCTGATACAGTTAAGTCAAGAAATGTTCACTTTTCATCAATACTAAAGTTATGGTTTTAATAAAAGTTCCCCTTTTGGCTATAAGAGAAAGAACTTGAATTCATTTGTTGTTTCATTTCATTTTAAACACACCATACATAAATAAAAATTTAGTACATCTATATACAAAACCATAACAGTGCGGCTTATTTAAAAACAAAATAGAGTTTTCATAATGATAGGTTGGTTTTATACCAACAATTCATATACCTTTTCATTAATATTTGGTTTGTTTTCAAGTGTTTTTGTTAATTTTTATGCATTTAGTGTGAAATCTTGTAGGTAATGACAAAAGGAGAGGAAAATGGAAAAAAACCAAAAACTTGGTTCAAATGTTGAAAAATCTGAATTGTGGTGCGACTGGTGGCAGTTTTTATATTTCAATCATAACTCTTTCCACAAATATTATTTTGATTTTCTTCTTGAACCAATGGAAATCCAAGAGATAGATCTATAGTTTTTATGTTTTTCATAAAATCCAATTTTGTCGATGTCAATGAGAAAAATCGAGTTCAAGAATCAGCACTGGGCTAAAATTTTATAGGATGATACATCTTGGTATTTCTAGCATAACTCTTCCTAAAAAAGTCATATTTAGTTGATTCAAGTTCCAATAGAACACCAAGACATAGACCTAAAATTCATATGTAGACACCAAAAGCCAGTTTGGCCTAGAAAGTAGTGAATCATCAGTTGAAAGAGTCTAAAAGCGCTTCGGAAACTGATTCTGGACAGCAAGTGCAGCGCCTAGGCACTGCACACACTGTTTTGGACAGAATAGGCAGCGCCTAGGCACTGCCGGTCGGATAAGTAAGGTCAAAATAGGAATTTTGCCCTCTTTAGGGCATTTCCCATCTATTTTGAGGGATTCCAAGAGCCTCCAAATTAGTTTTTGGAGGGGAGAGGAGTAAGGAGAAGCCAAGAGAAAAGAAAGAACAAGGAGACTTGGAGAGAAGAAGGCCATTCTTGGAGACAAGGAGAGCTTCAATCATTATTTCCACTTCACAAATTGGTGAACAATTTTTGTGTTCTTCTTATGTATTTCTTGAAGTTATTTTCATACATGATGAACTAAACATTTCTTTCTAGAGGATGATGTAACCTTATTTAATCCTATGTTTTGAATTTCAAACAATATTAGTTCAAGTTATTCATCTTGTTTATGTTATCTTGTTTAGTATTGCATCTTGATTATTTAGCCATTAATTGAGAGTGTTTGATGTATGAGATTTGATACTCGAGAGAGGGAAGATTGTACGTGATCATAAAGATAACATAACCTAGGAATCATAGAGTTGAGAAGCTTAAGAAACCTTTGAAGTTTTAAAGAAGAATTCATTGAACTTTTGTAGAGTTTTATTGTTGAGTTTTTATAGAGTTATTGAAATTCATATTAGAACTCATAATCAATTCGGCACTCGAGAGAGAGAATTGATAAGCTTAGGAATTCTTAACTTACATGTGTTGTTGATATGAATTGGTATGTTTTGGAAAGAAGAACATAGGTGATAATTAGGTGACTCATTCCTCTAGAATTTCTTGCTCATAAGGTATTTTTTTATTACTTCTAAGAACTCTAGTTTTATCTTTGCAATTTTTATCTTATTCTACTTTGTTTACCAATCATCACTTGATTTTTTAGATAGAATTAAGACTATTTGAACTACAATACTTGCTATAATTTTTTATTACAATCTTGTGGACGATACTCAACTCACCATTGTATTAAAACTTGACACCGTTCACTTACAGTTTGTAAAATATTTCACGAATAAGTTTTTGGCGCTGTTATCGGAGATTGTTTTATCATAATTACATTAATATATGAATTAGTCTTGATTTTAGTTTAGATTGTTTTTACTTTCTTTCGATATGTTGATGTTGTCTTGCCTTGTATTGGATTATATATATTTGTATGCATAAGGCTAGAAGTCTTGACTTGGGTTATTTTGATCTAGAAATTGAGCCGACTCTTCGGGCTATTAGAGCAGCAAAAAAGATTTGATAATCAAGCCATGGCAGATAACATCAACAATGCTAATGTGAACGCAAATCTTCCATTGCAACAACCACCACCACAATGAGCTATCCGAAATAGTTTGACAACCGATCAATGCCAATAATTTTGAGCTTAAACCAACTCTCATTAGCATGGTGCAACAAAATTAATTTGAAGAAAGTGCGTTGGAGGACCCTATGCACACTTAGCTATATATTTGGAAATTTGTGATAGCATCAAAATAAATGGAGTGCCCAACGATGCCATTAGACTTTTCTTATTTCCATTCTCACTCTGGGATAAAGCTAGGCTATGGTTACAATCTTTTGCACCAAGTAGCATACCGAGTTGGAATGACTTGATGCAAAAATTTCTTGCTAAGTGCTTTCCACCAAGCAAGACACTTTAACTCAAGAGTGAGATAGCTCAATTCCACCAACAAGATTTTGAGCCATTATATGAAGCTTGGGAAAGGTTTAAGAATTTTCTAATAAGGTGTCCTCAACATAGTTATGAGGATTGGTAGCAGGTATAATACTTCTACAATGGTTTGAAAAGACAAACTCGAACCATAATAGATACTGCCGCAGATAAGACTTTGATGTCTAAGACCATAGACGAAGCCCATATTTTGCTTGAGGAGATGGCTACTAATAGCTATCAATGGCCTTTTGAGAGATCTTCCATTAAAAAGGTTGCCGGAGTTTTTGAGGTAGATTCATTTACATAATTAGTTGCACAAGTTTCTGCTCTTTCTAACTAATTTGTAGCTTGGACTTCTAATGGAGCTTCTCAAGGAATGGATTCCATGGCATCCACTAGCACTTCATTTATCAAAACCAAAGAAAATGAGCAAGTAAACTTTGTCAATAATCGTAATTTCAATTTTAGGACAAATTAATTACTTACTCACTACCATCCGAGGCTTAGAAATCATGAGAATTTTTCCTATGCCAACAATCAAAATATGCTTCAACCCCCACCAGGTTACAATAATCCACCAAATCCCAACCCTCAAGTAGGTGAGAAAAAGGCATCATTGGAGGTTTGCTAAGTACTTTCATTGGTAAGACAAGAGCCCGATTGAATAAGGGTGAAGCGAAGATAGACAACATTTAGACTCAATTGGAGCAGCTAGCTTCAAGTTTAAGAGCTCAAATGAAATCAATGGAGACTCAAATTGGACAGATTACTGCTGAAATTAATGCTAAAAAATATAAAGAAAACCTTCCAAGTGACACAGAAATCAATTCAAATGAGCATTGCAATGCTATCCAACTTAGAAGTGGAACCAAAATCAAAGGGTCGGAAATAAAAAGTTCAAAAGTTAATGAGCCAATGGCAAGCACTTCGAGTGAAAGTCCTATGGAGGAACAACCAAAAGAAGAAGAAATACAATCAAATGAACAAACAGGGGTTGAGAAGCTAAAATCTACTCCTAAATTTGAAACTTCTCCTAAATTTAATGTTCCCATTCCTTTTCTATAAAGATTTCAAAAGAAAAAGATTGATTCACAATTTGCAAATTTTTTGGAAATCTTCAAGAAAATTCATATCAACATTCCTTTTGCAGATGCTCTTGAGCAAATGTCCAACTACGCCAAGTTCATGAAGGATGTGATGTCAAGAAAAAGACGATTGGTGGAATTTGAAACTGTGAATCTCACAGAGGAGTGTAGTGCCATTTTACAGAAAAAGCTTCCTCAAAAATTGAAAGATCTAGGGATTTTTAGTATTCCTTGTACCATAGGAGGATATTTCTTTGATAAAGCATTATGTGATCTTGAAGCAAGTATTAATTTGATGTCACTTTCTGTTTTGAGGAAATTAGGAATTGGAAAAGTCAAGCAATCCACTATGACCTTGCAATTGGTGGATAGGTCTCTCACCTATCCAAGAGGAGTTGTTGAAGATGTATTGGTGAAAGTGGATGAATTCATATTTTCTGCAGATTTTATGGTGTTAGATATGGAGGAAGACCAAGAAATTCCTTTAATTCTTGGTTGATCATTCCTTGCTAAGGGGAGTGCTTTGATTGATGTGCAATGCAGTGAATTAACTCTAAGAGTTAATAAGGATAAAGTGATGTTTAACATTTATCGTGCATTGAAGTTTCAAGAGGAACCACATACTTGTAATAGGATTGAAATATTAGAAACTTGCTTACATGATCATTTCCTCAAACAAATTCCTATCTAACCTTTAGAGCAATGCATTGTTCATTCCATAATGCAAGGTAATGACCATGATATTGATAATGATGATTTAATGCATTACTTGCTCTTTCTCGAATCAGGAGAGGTGGAGTTGAAAAAGGATAAATGCAAGGAAGCAATAGGAGATACCACCATCAAGGAACAAACAATATCACCGGAGTTGAAAGCACTTCCCGTGCATTTGCAGTATGAATTTTTAGGTTCTAACAGCACGTATCTGATAATTATTTTTACATCCCTATCTTATTTAGAGGTGAGAAATTTCTTTATGTTTTAAGATAGCATAAATCTGCTATTGGTTGGTTAATTTTTAATTTAAAAGATATTAGTCCTTCAATTTTCATGCATAAAATCTTAATGGAAGAATCTTACAAATCATCTATTGAACATCAACATAGACTAAGTCCAATAATGAAAGAGGTTGTAAGAAATGAAGTCTTGAAATGGTTGAATGCCAGAATTATTTATGCAATTTTTAATAGTTCTTGTGTGAGTCCGATTCAAGTAGTTCCCAAAAAAGGTGTCATGACCATAATTCAAAATGATAGCAATGAATTAATACCAACAAGGACAGTCACAGGTTAGCGAGTATGTATTAATTATAGAAAACTCAACAAAGCTACTCGTAAAGATAATTTTCCCCTCCTATTTATTGATCAAATGTTGGACCGACTTGTAAGGTATCAATATTATTATTTTCTTGATGGTTATTCGGGGAACAATCAAATTGTCATAGCACCTAAAGACCAAGAGAAAACAACATTCACATGTCCTTATGGTACTTTTGCTTTTCGAAGTATGCCATTTGGAATATGTAATGCCCCAGCCACATTTCAAAAATGCATGATGGCAATTTTTCATGATATGGTGGAGAACATAATGGAAATTTTTATAGATGATTTTTCAGTATTTGGCTCCTCATTTGATTTATGTCTACATAATCTTTCTCTTGTTTTGCAGAGATGTGAATAGACTAACCTTGTTTTAAATTGCGAAAAATGCCATTTTATAGTAAAAGAATGTATTGTTTTAGGTCACCGAATGTCCACCAAAGGACTTGAGATAGACCGAACAAAAATTGTTGCTATTGAAAAAAATCTACCACCAATCAAAGTGAAAGCTATTTATAGTTTTTTAGGACATGCCGAGTTTTATAGAAGATTCATTAAAAAAATTTCAAAAATTGTAAAACCTTTCTGCAACCTTTTGGAAAAAGATAAGCCATTTAACTTTAATGTTAATTGCTTACAGGCCTTTGATCATATCAAGAAGGCTCTTATTTTAGCTCCTATTATGGTGGTACTGGATTGGATCCAACCATTTGAACTTATATGTGATGCTAGTGATTATACGGTTAAAGTAGTGTTAGGATAAAGAAAAGATAAAATTTTTAGGGTCATTTACTATGCAACCGAACACTTGACGATGCTCAATAAAATTACACCACCACTGAAAAAGAATTATTAGTCGTTATTTTTGTATTTGATAAATTTTGTGCATATCTTGTAGGTACCAAGGTGATAATGTATACCAATTATGCTGCTATTAGGTACCTCTTTGCCAAAAAGGATGCAAAACCAAGTCTAATCTAGTGGATACTCCTTCAAAAATTTGATCTTTAAATCAAAGATAAGAAGAGAAGTGAAAATGTGGTGGCGGATCACTTATCGAGGTTGGAGCATAAAAATGAAAACTTTGAAGGACCAATTAAAGAATTTTCCCAGATTAGTTTACTATGGCAATCAAAGATAATTTACCTTGGTATGCAGATTTTGTGAATTATCTTGCAGGTGGATTATTACCCCCGAACCTCACATATCATCAAAAGAAAAAATTCTTACATAATGTGAAATCATATCTATGGGATGATTCCTTGCTCTTCAAAAGGTGTTCAAATTCTGTGATTCGGAGATTCATTCCAATGGAGGAAACAAATGAAATTCTTAAGTACTGTCATCATCCCCATGCAGTGGTCATTTTGAACCTACAAGTATAGCTTCTAAGGTATTGCAATCTGGTTTTTATTGGCCAACTTTGTTTAAGGATTGTTATGCTTTTGTGCAGACATGTGGCCAATGTCAAAGCACTGGAATAATTACTAGACGTCATGAGCTTCCTTTAACTAACATGATGAAAGTTGAACTCTTTGATATTTTGGGGATTAACTTCATGAGACCATTTTCTCCATCAAATGGTCGATCATACATTTTGCTCGTTGTGGATTATGTCTCTAAGTGGATAGAAGTAATTTCCACACCTACTAATGATGCTAAGGTAGTACTTAAATTCTTGCACAAACATATTTTTACTCGTTTTGGCACACGTAGAGCAATTGTAAGTGATGAAGGTTCTCATTTTTGCAATAAAATATTTAATAACCTTTTGGCTAAGTATGGTGTAAGACACAAGGTAGCTCTTGGATATCATCCTCAATCAAATGGATAAGCCAAAATCTCAAATCGGGAAGTGAAGCAAATCTTTGAGAAAACAGTAAGCATTAATTAGAAGGATTGGGCATATAAGCTTGATACCGCACAATATATAAAACTCCTATAGGTATGTCTTCTTATCGATTAGTTTATGGAAAAGCTTGTCACCTCCCCATTGAGCTAGAACATAGAGCATATTGGACTGTGCAATAATTAAATTTTGATACAAAGGCAATAGAAGAAAAAAATTATTACAACTCAATGAAATGGAGGAATTTAAGCTTGATACCTATAAAAATGCTAAAATCTATAAAGAAAAAATAAAACAATGGCATGATAAAATGATCTTCAGAAGAGAATTTCAACCCGGACAACTTGTGTTGCTTTTCAATTCTAGATTAAAACTTTTTCTGGGAAAATTGAAATCTAGATGGTCCAGTCCCTTTATTGTCAACAAGATATTTCCATTTGAGGCGATTGAGGTCAAAGGTAAGGATGGCATATTATTTCGTATCAATGGACAGAGGTTGAAACATTATTATGGCAATGAAATTTGGAAAATGTCTAATCTTCCACTCGGAGAAGTAACCTAAGGTATTCAGTTTCGGTTTAGCAGACTTTAAATAAAGCTCTTCTTGGGAGGCAAACCAAACTCTTTTTTCTTGTTTTTGTGAGTGTTGTTATTCTTGTTTTGTTTCGTATTATGATGATTGTTCCTTGATATTTTACTTATTTTTGCAAGTTAAAGCTAAACACCACCCATTTTCAGGAAAGTCCCCTTGTTTTACAATTCTTTCAATCATTGGGGACAATGCTTATATTAAGTTTGGGGGGAGTTCAAG
This sequence comes from Paulownia fortunei, assembly GCA_019321725.1. Taxonomy (NCBI): domain Eukaryota; kingdom Viridiplantae; phylum Streptophyta; class Magnoliopsida; order Lamiales; family Paulowniaceae; genus Paulownia; species Paulownia fortunei. Next base: position 10,305,935 of record CM033105.1, on the reverse strand, counting down.
AGTTTAGGATTATTACTTGTTGCTTGAAAAGTTTATTGATAAACTATGTGCATACTTAAAAAAAAAGTAAATATTAGAATTTGTACGTTTATTTACGCGTCTATACATTAAATTTTGGTTTTATTTAGTTTATGAGGTTTTGTGAATCTTGATGTACTAAGTAGTTTGTTGAGTTACATTTAGTTGTTTAGAGACAGTTTATAAGGTCTAATTATTTCCTAAATGATCCCACCAACCTCTAGAACTTGTTTGATCACTAGTCAAGGCAAAATCCTAGGTGGCATAACATTAGGGAGATGATTTAAATCATTTTTGGACCGTTTGAGCCTTTGAAGCCAACCTATACTTGAATTACTCCCTAGTGTCTCCTCTTTTAGCCTATTGAAACAATTTTTTGGACAACCTATACACATTATCAAGCTTTATGAAAAAAAAAATCAATATTCTACCCTTTTTTCTTCTTATGTACACAATCATTCTTGAATAAACTATTGTATTAAAAAAAAAAGGAGAGAAAAAAAAAATAAAGAGAAGGAAAAATTGGAAAAAAAAAATAAAGAGATTATAAATCGAAGTGTATGATTTGAACTCCTTAAAACAAATAAACCATCGTTGCATATAACAAAAGAAATAAGTTTGGGGATAATCTAAAATCAAAAAGAAGAAAAATGGGATGTTTAATAAAGAAAAAAATGAAGGGATTGATGAAGAAGTTGGTACTTATTCATAAAGGTTCTAGCATGATTGTGTAAAATGGGCAATTTTTAGCTATAATTTTTCATATTTTTCCACCATTATCCAAGCCTCACAATACAAGTTTTGGAAGTCCTTTTGATCTTTGATGCTATGATCTACCTACATTAGTGGAGACTAGTGTGAAAAACAATCCTATGGAGTTTGGAATGCACTTCAAAAGTGGATCAAATATAAGTAGTTGTCTTTATAAACCTATCTGGATGATAAGTTGATAAACGACTACTTTCACACACACACACACAAGACCACGAAGTTAAGTGAAATCAATATGCATGTTAATATGTAAACTTGGTATATTTTTTCTAATATTTGAGATGAGATGTTAAAAAAATCTTTCTTGACTTTGATAACCTGATTCATGGGGGGATTGTAATGAGAATTTCATGTTTAATGCTTTAGGACAAACAAATCTTCAAATTTGGGGGTATTTGATAAGTTGGTTTTATACCAACAATTCATATACCTTTTCATTAACATTTGGTTTGTTTTCAAGTATTTTTGTTACTTTTTATGCATTTAGTATGAAATCTTGTAGGTAATGACAAAAGGAGAAGAAAATGGAAAGAAACCAAAAACTTGGTTGAAATGTTGAAGAATCCGAATTGTAGTGCGACTGATGGCAATTTTTGTATTCAATCATAACTCTTTACTAAAATATCATTTTGATTTGATTCTTAACTAATGGAAAGAAAAAGATAGATCTATAACTTTTATATTTTTCACAAAATCCAATTTTGTCGATGTCAATGAGAAAAACCGAGTTCAATAGTCAGCACTAGGCTGAAATTTTTTGGGATGATACATCTTAGTATTTTTGGCATAACTTTCTCCAAATAAGTCATATTTAGTTGATTCAAGTTCCACTAGAAAGCCAAGACATGCAGATACAATTAATATGAGACACTAAAAGCCATTTTAGTTTATAAAGTGGTGAAAAATTGATTGAAAGAGGCCACAAGCGCTGTAAAAATTGATTCTAGACAGCAAGCACTGCAAAAATTGATTCTGGACAGCAAGTGCAGCGCCTAGGCACTGCCTTGTAGTGCCTAAGCGCTGCACACACTGTTTTGGACAGAATAAGCAGTGCCTAGAAGCTGCCAATCAGTGCCTAGGCACTTTCGGGTAGATAAGTAAGGTCAAAATAGGCATTTTGCCCTCTTTAGAGCATTTCCCATCTATTTTTAGGGATTCCAAGAGCCTCCAAATGAGTTTTTGGAGGGGAGAGAAGTGAGGAGAAGCCAAGAGAAAAAAAAAACAATGAGACTTGGAGAGAAGAAGGCCATTCTTAGAGACAAGGAGAGTTTCAACCATTATTTCCACTTTACAAATGGGTGAATAATTTTCATATTCTTTCTTATGTATTTCTTGAAGTTATATTCATACATGATGAACTAAACATTTTTTTCTAGAGGATGATGTAACCTTATTTGATCCTATATTTTTGAATTTCAAACAATATTAGTGCAAATTATTCATCTTGTTTGTGTTATCTTATTTAGTATTGCATCTTGATTATTTGGTCATTAATTGGGAGTGTTTGATGTATGAGATTTGATACTAGAGAGAGGAAAGATTGTACATGATCATAGAGATAATATAACCTAAGAATCATAGAGTTGAGAGGCTTATGAAACCTTTGAAGTTTTGAAGAAGAATTTATTGAACTTTTGTAAAGTTTTATTGTTTAGTTTTTATAGAGATATTGAAATTTATATTAGAACTCATAATCAATTCGGCACTCGAGAGAGGTAATTAATGAGGTTAGGAACTCTTAACTTACATGTGTTGCTGACATGAATTGGTATATTTTGGAATGAAGAACATAGATGATAATTAAGTGAGTCATTCCTCTAGAATTTCTTACTCATAAGGTGTTTGTTGTATTACTTCTAAGAACTCTAGTTTTACCTTTGCAATTTCTATCTTTTTCTACTTTGTTTACCAATCATCACTTGATTTTTTAGATAAAATTATGACTATTTGAACTACAATACTTGCTGTAATTTTTTATTACATTCCTTGTTGATACAATACTCAACTCAGCGTTGTATTAAAACTTGACATCATACACTTGCGGTTTACAAAATATTTTATGAATACATAACAGGCTACAAAACAGCTAGAAGCATAGCATATGAACAAATCTCTGTCCGATGCTTTGGAAACTCAATCAACCTCTAAACCTGTATATTTCCACCTGCATCACATGAATCTAATGTGCTATAGGTTTAGTAAGGTAAAACTGATGTAATAAAAAATAGCATACATGCACATCTCATAAATTATTAAATACATTATTCAATTTAATAACTTTCATTTATAAATCATTCTTTAAGGCCTTTGAAGTGTGGTACCTAACTAATAGTAATAGACCATAGTTTTTGAAACATGTTCATAATTATTGGCCAATAAGAAAAATAATACGGGATTTTCATACTTGATCTTCCAACCTCAGGTTTTAGTCGTATTCTGTCTCATTAATTGTGGCTTTCCTATACCAATTTTTCAACCTCAAGTATTTGCCACCATTTGTTGGGTGCGCCAGTCCCTCCCACGTCCCTTCTCTATCCGACCATTAATCAAGTACCATACTTCCTTTTCAGAAACCTCATTATATTCTTAATATAGTATCAAGCTTCACGAACCATGTATGCATCAAACATTAAATCATTTGACAAATAATGACAATTATATTAAAACATGAACAACATTATATGATTCTTGTAATAGAACAAATAAAAGTTTCAACTTACCTCAAGTTCGCTTTATGCTGAGTGAAAAGGCCAATCTCTTTAAGAGAAGAGATATGTTAAAGGCCTCATGTACCTTTCAACACCCTTTTATTAAATCACATAATCTATTCTAATTAAAATCATATACACTTTTCAATCATTTATAAACAATTCCATATCAATTACATGACCTCAAAAACAATGCATACTCCATATTTTACTACTAATTCAGACATTAAACATTAGGGTAGCCACTAAATCACTAATAATTCAAACATAAATATAAGGGCAGCCCCCAAAACATGCACACAATCCAAACTAACATGACGTAAACTCGATTCTAACTTAAATTTATTATAACTGTCAATTAAGCAAACTAATTTTTATTGTTCACAATCTTTCATAAGCACTTCCAATTACAACACAAGCATTACAAGATCAATAGAAAATAAATAAATTTGGCATATTTCATAAAGCTATCAATTTTTGCTAGAAATTAACTTAACTAGCTTGGTTTTGGCTTCAAGTGTAACCCACTTAAGTTTTCAATCATACAAAAAGATACTAAAACATGTAACCATCTAAGATATCATAACTTCATTATAAAAAATATTGAAAAAGAATATACCTTGATTAGATTGGTATTAAACTCCAAAACCAATGGTTTTCAAGTATAAAAGAGTAGAAACTTGTTCTAGTTTGTGTTCTATGGATTCCTATGGATTGAATTCAATTTTTGTGAGTATGAAAGTGTAGAATTTGGGAGAAACTTGGAGAAGAAGGGCTAGTCATTTTTTAGAAGCTTCCCCCAAGAAAATATGGCTAAAATAACTTCTTTGAGATTTCAAAGAGAGGTAAGCGGAGGGTGATGATTAATTGCATCATGTTTGGTGTCTTCTCATGCCAACTACGTTTATGGGCTAGGGAGATGACAAAAATTCATATTTTGGTGTTATAATCAAGTGCAATGTGGTTTAGAATAATTTCATGTAACCTAGTCAACCTATAAATCAAATTGCACCATTTCACATACTTTTAGTTCTTAACCAAATGTTTCATATTTAAAGTAAATATTTAGGTAAACAATCACTTTAGAATATAACTAGTATGGAGTAATACAAATAATACATTTCATGGCCATTCAACATATCAATCTTCTTTAACCGATATACTGAGTTTTTCACTACAAAAAGATACTTAAGGAATATGTTAAATTTAGAAATAAAAGTTTGATTTTATATTTCATGTATTGATGCATGTTAAAGCATGACTAGAGCATATAGTAACAATTATTAATGTTCATGCAATCATGCTATTTGTATACCATAATCCGATAATGCGTATTGATTAGATGCATATGCTAGCAAGATGTTTGTTATTAGCTATGTAGGAGAGAATTGAGTATTACAAATTTTCATTCCATATAAAAATTTCGTCCTCAAAATTTGACGTACCAAATAATTTTGGATACTTGCTCTGCATTTCTTCTTCTCTTTCCCACGTGGCCTCTTCTATAGAATGATTCCTCCACAATACTTTAACAAGTCGAATCTTTTTCGTTCTCAGCTCTTTTTTCTTTCGATCCAAAATTTGCACTGGTTTCTCTGCATAAGCTAAATCAAGAGTCAATTCCAATGGTTCATAACTCAACACATGAGAGGGATTTGAAAGGTACTTCCTCAACATAGACACATGGAAAACATTGTGAACACTAGATAATGACAAAGGTAAGGCCACTCTATAAGCTTTATCACCAACTCTTTCGAGAATCTCGAATAGGCCGACATACCTTAGGCTGAGTTTTCTTTCTTTTCAAATCTCATGACACCTTTCACGGGAGCTATTTTTAAGAACACACGATCCCCAATGGCAGACTCTAGATCTTTTCTCTATTTATCTACGTAACTATTACGTCTACTTTGTGCGATCTTCATTCTCTCTCGTATCTTTTCTACTACCTTAGTGGTATGTTAAACTATTCTCAGACCAAGTAGGCTTCGTTCTTCAACTTCATCCCAATGAACTGGAGATCTACACTTCCTTCCATACAATGCTTCATAAGGCGCCATTATAATTATTGATTGATAGCTATTATTATAAGTAAACTCCACTAATGGAAACTTCGTATCCCAACTCTTTTGAAAATCTAGCACACAAGCTCTTAACATATCCTCTAATATCTGAATAATTCTCTTTGCTTGCCCATCACTTTGTGGATGAAATGTTGTACTGAATGCAAATTTTATTCCCATGGCACTATGTAAGCTCTTTCAAAATGTAGATGTGAACTTAGGATCTCTGTCGGACACTATTGAAATAGGCACCCCATGTAACCTAACTATCTCTTTAATTTATTGTTGAGCACAGTGGTCCATATTGTATATGGATTTCACTAGAAGAAAATGGGTTGATTTAGTTAATTTGTCAACAATCACCTATATGGAATTATACCTCTTTTGAGTTCTAGGTAATCCAAGTACAAAGTCCATTGTAATGTATTCCCATTTCTACTCTGAAATCAACAAAGGCTTCAACGACCCTATTGATCTTTGATGTTCAATCTTAACTTGTTGACAAGTCAGACATTCAGCCATAAATTTTGTTATATCTCTCTACATTTTAAGCTACCAATAAAGTTGTTGTAAATCTTTATACATTTTTGTACTACCTGGATGCACCGAGTAAGGAGTAGTATGAGCTTCTTCTAAAATGTCTCATTTCATGGCTTTGTCAAATAGCACACATAGTCTCCCTTTATATTGAATAATTCCATCATCGGTAACAGAGAAGTCTGACCTCTTTCCAACATCAATCTTTCTTTTTAATCTATACAAATACATATCTACCTTTTAACCTTCTTTAATTCTATCTTGATGTGTAGGTTTCAACACTAAGGCTGACAATGAACACTTTTTCCCTTTAGTTACAATTTCAAATTCTAATCTCTACAAATCTATAAATATTAACTTTTGTATGATAAAAAGAGAAGACATGGGTTTTCTACTCAATGCATCCGCAACCACATTCACTTTACCAAGATGATAGTTTATCATGCAATCATAATCATTCACAAGTTCTAACCATCTCCATTATCTCATATTCAGTTCTTTTTGGGTAAAAAAGTACTTCAAACTCTTATGATGTGCGTAAATCTCACACTTCTTACCATATAAATAATGTCTCCAAATTTTCAAAGCAAAAACCACAACAGCAAGTTCCAAATCATAGGTTGGGTAATTTTTTTCATACTCCTTCAATTACCTTGAAGCATAGGTAATACCCTTCCCATTTTACATCAAAACAGCACCCAAACCATTTTTTGAAGCGTCACTATACACCATGAATCCACCAATTCCTATTGGAATAGCAAGAACAGGAGTTGTAGTCAATTTATGTTTCAATTCTTGAAAACTTCTTTCACAAGCATCGGTCCACAAGAACTTCACATTCTTCCTTGCCATCATTGTCAATGTAGTTGCTATCTTTGAAAACCCCTGAACAAATATGTGATAGTACCCTGTTAATCCCAAGAAACTCCTTACTTCTAATACATTTGTTGGTGTTGGCCACTTAATGACAGCTTCTACCTTCCTTGGATCAATAGAAATACTATTCTTGGATACTACATGACCTATGAATACCACTTGCTCAAGCTAAAATTCGCACTTCTTGAATTTAGCATACAACTGTGTTTCCTTTAGAACTTGCAGCACAATCTTCAAATGTTCCTTATGTACTTTTTATCACGTGAATAAAGTAGGATGTCATCAATAAATACAATCACAAATTTATCGAGATATTACTTGAACACCCTATTCATTAGATCCATAAAAGCTACAAAGGCATTGGTTAAACTAAAAGACATCACTAGAAATTCATAATGTCCATACCTTGTTCGGAATGCAGTCTTTGGTATGTCTTCTTTCTTGATCTTCAATTGATAATACCTAGAGTGCAAATCAATCTTAGAAAATACCGATGCTCCATGTAATTGATCAAACAAATCATCTATTCTTGGAAGTGGATACTTATTCTTGATTGTTACTTTATTCAACTCTCTATAATCAGTGCACAACTGTAATGTACCATCCTTGTTTTTCACAAATAATACAAGTGTTTCTCAAGGAGAATAACTAGGGTGAATAAAACCCTTATCAAGAAGCAATTCTTGCAATTGAACTTTTAACTCTTTCAACTCTGTTGGTGCTATTCGGTAAGGTTCTTTAGAAATAGGAGTAGTCTCTGGCATAACATTAATTACAAATTCAATCTCTCGATCCGGTGGTAGTCCTGGTAAATTATCTCAAAATACCTTAAGAAATTCTTGAACCACATCTATATTTTCTGGTTTAATTGTGCTTCGACCGAGGTGTCCAGAACACTTGCCAAATATCCAACACAATCTTTATTCAACATATTTTGAGCTTTCAAAGTAGTTATAATTGGTAAGGATCGTGATAATGAGGTACCACTAAACACAATTTATTCTTCACCAGGTGGCTGAAAAATCATAATCTTCTTCTTACAATCAATTGTTCCATGATATTTGGTAAGTCAATCTATACCCAGAATAACCTCAAAATTTGACATCGTAAAACAACGAGATTCGTATAGAGAGTTCTATCACTAATCTGAATAGAACAGGCCCTTAACATTTGGTTGGAATCTATTTCTTCCCCGGATGGAACAGTTATACTATATCTTACTTTTAATAAATCTAGTGTAATGCCCAATTTTCTCACAAATGCAAGTGATGCAAATGAATGCGTAGATCCTGAATCTATCAATGTAATTACAGGTATCCCAAAAATTAAAATAGTAGCTGTGACTACAAAAATATCTGCATCAGCTTGTTCTTATGTCATTGCATATACTCTCCCCGAACTCGCTCTTGCACTGTTGGGAAATCTCTTGCTATATGTCCTAGTTTTTTACACTTAAAGTAATGATTAGTACCACTAAAGTATTCCCCAAATGATTCTTCCCACACTTAGCACATTTAGCCTTTCAATTGCAGTAGAAGTCTGCCCAATTTTAGGATGTTTTTCATTCCCTTAATTTAATTTTTGCTCTCATTTCTTCCACTAATTCAAATTTTTGGGAGTGAATACTTGCTTGTTTTGTTAATGAAATTTCTCAATCTCTTTCTCATCTAAGTCAACCATCAAAGCCTTGTCCACCAGTTCCCTGAACTCTGTTACAAAAGACATTCTCACATCTCTTCTAATTTCAGGATTAAGGCCCCTCAGGAAATGATCCATCTTCCCATTGTTATCTCAGGCGATGTATGGCACATACTTGCAACCCTCTTCAAATTTTCTTACATAATCACATACAGATATCCCTCCTTGTTTTAACTCCAGGAATTCTTTTACTTTGAGCGACCTAGCATCTCTGGTGAAATACCTATCATAAAATATTGTTTTAAATCTCTCCCAAGTTAACTCTTCCATATTCACTACAAGCTTAGCTCCTTCCCACCAAGTTCTAGCATCCTTCTTCAATAAGAAAATTGCACAGAGTACCTTCTTAGTATCATCAATTCGCATGTAGTCAAAAATAGTGTCTAAAGATTTCACCCATTCCTTTACAACCATGGGATCAGACCTACCATTAAAATCAATAGGTTCCATCTTTCTAAATTTCTCATACACAACTTGTGAAGTATCATGTCGAGCTTGTGGTGGAGAAAGTAGTTGACTCTGCTCTTGGCTTCTTTGTTGCATGTCTAGTAATTGTTGTATCTTTTCACCATGCGTTCTAATCTGTTGTTGAATTCGATCAGCCAAATTATTCACCAAACTATGATTACCCTCATGATCATCCACTGTCTTCCTTTTTGGTGCCATGACCTGATATGCATTGCTCAATCTCATTCCATTCATTAGCCAATAATAAATGCATAATCATGATAATAACATAAAATAAAATCTAATCAAGTAAACATAAAAACAAATAAATAAATAGTTAATCGAGTTTCCCAGCCAGGATGTGTTCATATGCCTTCTTCTGTCTATAGTAATGACTAAAGCTCCGCTCTGATACCACAAACTGTAACACCCCTTAACCTAACTGTAGAACCTAAATAAGCTAATACAGTTAAGTCAAAAAATGTTAACCTTTCATCAATACTAGAATTGTGGTTTTAATAAAAAATTTCCCTTTTTGGCTATAAGAGAAAGAACTTGAATTCATTTGTTGTTTCATTTCATTACACTATAAACATAAATCAAAACTTAGTACATCTGTTTATAAAATCATAACAGAGTGGCTTATTAAAAAATAAAACAAAGCTTTCATAATAGGCTACAAAATAGCTCGAAGCATGGCATATAAATAAATCTTTGTCCGACTGCTCTCGAGACTCAGTCAACCTCTAAACATGTACATTTCCACCTGCATTACATGAACCTAATGAGCTAAAGGCTTAGTAAGGTGAAACTGATGCAATAATAAATAGCATACATGCACATCTCATAAATCATTAAATGCATTATTCAATTTAATAACTTTCATTCATAAATCATTCTTTAGGACCCTTGAAGAGTGGAACCTAACTAATAGTGATAAACCGTGATTTTTGGAACCTGTTCAAAATGATTGGCCAATAAGAGATACGATATAGGGTTCCATACTTGGTTTTTCAACCTCAAGTATTAGTCGTATTCTAACTCATTCACGGTGGCTTTCCTATACTGATTTTTCAACCTCAAGTATTTACCACCATTTGTTAGGTCCGTCAGTCCCTCCTGCATCCCTTGCCTACCCGACCATTAATCAAGTATCATACTTTCTTTTTAAAAATCTCATTATATTCTTAATATAGTATCCTGCTTCATGAACCATGTATGCATAAAACATTAAATCATTTGAAAAATAATGACAATTACATTAAAACATGAACAACATTATCTTGTGATACAACAAATAAAAGTTTCAACTTACCTCAAGTCCCTTTATGCTAAGTGAAAATGCCAATCTCTTTGGAAAATGAGATGTGCTAAAGGCCTAACATAATCAAATTATGTAGCTTTCAATATCCTTTTAATAAATCACATAATCTATTCTAATTAAAATCATATACACTTTTCAATCATTTATAAACAATTCCATATCAATTACATGACCTCAAAAATAATACATACTCCATATTTTACTACTAATTCAAAATACTAAACCCTAGGGTAGCCACTAAATCACTAATAATTCAAACATAAATATTAGCGCGGCCCCTAAAACATGCACACAATCCAAATTAACATGACGTAAACTCGGTTTTAACTTAAATTGATTGTAACTGTCAATTAAGCAAACTAATTTCTATTGTTCACAATCTTTCATAGGCACTTTCAATTACAACATAAGCATTACAAGATCAATAGAAAATAAATAAATTAGGCATATTTCATAAAGCTATCAATTTTTGCTAGAAACTAACTTAACTAACTTGGTTTTGGCTTCAAGTGTAACCCACTTAAGTTTTCAATCATACAAAAAGATACTAAAACATGTAACCATCCAAGATACCATAACTTCATTATAAAAAATATTGAAAAAGAATATACCTTGATTAGATTGGTATTAAACTCCAAAACCAATGGTTTTCAAGTATAAAAGAGTAGAAACTTGTTCTAGTTTGTGTTCTATGGATTTCTATGGATTGAATTCAATTTTTGTGAGTATGAAAGTGTGAAATTTGGGAGAAACTTAGAGAAGAAAGGCTGGTCATTTTTTAGGAGCTTCCCCCAAGGAAATATGACTAAAATAACTTTTTTAAGATTTCAAAGAGAGGTAAGTGGAGGGTGATGATTTGTTGCATCATGTTTGGTATCTTCTCATGCCAACTACGTTTATGGGTCAGGGAGATGACAAAAATTCATGTTTTGGTGTTATAATCAAGTGCAATGTGATTTAGAATGATTTCATATAATCTAGTCAACCTATAGATCATATTGCACCATTTCGCATACTTTTACTTCTTAGCCAAATGTGACATATTTAAAGAACCAATCACTTTAGCATATAACTAGTATGGAGCAATACAAATAATTTATTTCATAGTCATTCAATACATCAATCTTTCTTAACCGAGATACTGAGTTTTTCACTATAAAAAAGACACTTAAGGAATATGTTAAATTAAGAAATAAAAGTTTGATCTCATATTTCATGTATTAATGCATGTTAAAGCATGACTGGAGCATATAGTAACAATTATTCATGTTCGTGCAATCATGTTATTTGTATGCCATAATCCGATAATGCGTATTGATTAGATGCATATTGATGCAAGATGCTTATTATCGGTTATGTAGGAGAGAATTGGGCATTACAGGATAATTATGTTTAACTTAGTTGTTAGAACATAATTTTGGATATATAACATATTTTTTAATCAAGTATGCTCGTGTATATATTGACTGAGGAATAACAAATAGATTGATTAGTGTAATAAAAGAAGTTTAGGATATAACAAGTTGACTATCCTCATATATATTTGGAATTGAGTTGTTATATATCCTTAACCGGTATATGACTCTAATCTCTTGATATACTCGTTGGTCACATGATCCATTTACTTGTATGAAATTAATGGTGTATTTATGATCACAATAGATAATAGTACAACACTCATGTGCGATTGGAAGATGTAAGAAATATTTAAATGGATTAACGGGTTGCACATGAAAGCTAACCCAACCTAAATGGTTTAAAAAAAATAAATCTTGGTGGGAGTAGTTTTGTATCAAAAAACCATCCCATAATCATATTAAAACTTCTCAACCCAATGTTCTCTCTCCACTTTGACATGTGAAGAAAAAACTACTTTGCATAAAAAAAGAAAAAAAAATGTAAGAAAACAAAAGAAGAGAAAAGGGCTTTTCTTTTATGCAATATTTGAGTAGAATATAAAGATATAATTTGGAGTAAAGTTGTGATCAAAAGCTGAAGAAAAACACCGTTGAGAGAAGCATTGGATTGTGGAATTGAAGTCTCTCAGTTCGTGATTGATTGCTAACCATTTTTAAGCACCAAAGCACAAGAAAAATATTAGTGAACTAACTATAAAGGACCTATGCATTAATGTGAATTTTATGCAAGAAAATTTAGAAAATTTGTTTTAAATTTCTACCCACTTTAATTTAGAAAATTAACTTAGGGGGATTCAATTTTACAGGCAGAGATATCACCATTTCTCGAAATGCTAAAAGTAATTTGTTTTGTTAACAAAGATGTTGAGATGCTCCGAAAATAGATTTTCCTGAGATTGGTTTATTTGAAGATTGCCTCATTGCAACTGATCCAAATTGTCCATGATGTATATGAAATAAGATGCTACTTGTAAGGATTGTGCTTGATGCTCTGTATCAAAATTAGAAAGTTACCATTTCTAATTTTGTTAAGATCAAAACAAAGAAATCATGGAGAGCTTTGAAATTTTCTAAAGTACTTTAGAAAGATATGGGAGATATCCTCGCTACTATTATTACATAATGTGCATATATCAATAGGAATCCTCCTCCAATGAAACAGAAATTGAGCCCTAGGTAAATTGTTAAGGCCTAACAGCGAAGAAAGAATTTTGACTCAAGGGAGAATATTTAATTTCCAAATATATGGAAGTTGTGGTGATTCAATGAGCTTCAAAGTGTCTGCCTTGTGTTATAAATGAGGCCACTTTGCATAATTTGGGCTGGAGACTGTTGTTCCAACCTAACTCTAGTTGAGTACAAGTTCTACAAATATTTCCCTAACAGGTCCGACTCTAAATCCTGTAAATATCCTAGTTGGATATGGCGCAACATTAGTGCCACAATCCCACTAGTTAAAGACCCAATACAATGGATTATAGGAAAAGGGAGAAATCCGAACCTGTGGCAATATCATTGGGTTGACCATAATAAGCAAGATATGTTCATCCATCCATCTTTTCAAACTTGGTTAATCTTAAAGTTTCCAGTATTTTAGATTTCAAAAATAAAAGGCGGAACATTAAACATATTCAAAATGTATTGCCTAGTCACATCATTAATAAAATTCATGGATCCCTATACCTGACCATCACACAGATTACGTATACCTGTTTAGACTTGGAATAAGACTGGCCACTTTTCTTTTAAGAGTGCGACAACCGGCTTTTTTTCTCAGACACAGAATTGAATGACAACCATTTCATGGGCTACAATTTGGAAATTAAGGAATCTCTCTAAAGCCAAATTCTTTCTTCGGCTATTATGCCTTAACAACTTAGGTAAGGCCCAATTTCTGTTTCATCCAAGATCTCCCACTGATATATGCACATTAAGCAATATAGAAGCGATGGGATCTCATATCTTTCAGGAGTTTAGGATTTTCAAAGCTCTCCATGAGACTTTCTAATTTCAATACATGGCACCAAGCATAATCCTTAGAAGCAGCATCTTATTTCATATAAATTATGGAAACGGGGCAATTTTTCAGAATAAACCAATCTCAGGAAAATCCATCTTCAGAGAAACTCAACCTCTCTGTCAACAAAGCAATTTACCGAGCATTTATAAAATGTTCTCAAAAATATCCTTTGCATGTAAAGGGAATCACCCACTTAGAGGATGCTTTAACCTTAATCCAGACGGAGTTTCAAAGGGAATCCTGGAGAAATCATGCTGGAAACCTTCATAACTGGGTTATACACATTGAAACTTGAATTATAATTCTGACTGTAAATTCTGTTAACCTGTTTCCAACCAAAATTAAGTTTATAACCGGTTAACAGTTATTCAATGTGTATAACCAGTTATTCATAACCCAGTTATAAATCAAGTTTCAATGTGTATAATTCTGAAATTCTGACTGTAAATCCTGGAGAGATCAAATCATCCTACGATAGCCAACCACAGAAGTTCAGATTTCCAGTTGATTCATACAATAGCTATATAACCAATAATGTTATAGGAAAATCCACTTGATTTATAAATGAGACGTCCATTTGCTATCATACAACATACATTTACTAAAGCATCATATTCAGGGACCAAATGACATAAACTGGACATGACATACATTTAATTGATACAGAAAAGATTCTCGAATAATGCACTGTAAAGAGTCAAGTAGCTAGCTTCTGAAATGACATTTCCTTCAGAGACCGGGCTAACCTACGAAAAACTTTGAGGCTGTGACCTATTTTATCCTGCAAATCCGACATCCAACATGAAACATGAACAAAAAAGTAAAAACTATTATGGTAGTGGAATCAGTAGTTTAAAAACAAAAGAAAAACTCGAGCTATTATCAATCAAGTAACAAATAGAGAACTAAGCATGAGTTTTAGATGGCAAGAGAGTGAATATTATGCAGAGGAAGCAACATACACGATTGCAGCCATCTCGGCAAAGATCTAAAGTCAACTGTTAAATTTATCAACCAATATGAATAAAGCAGACGGGCAAAAGCTTGCACAACATTTTTCTTCAAACTTATAACTCAAAATCTTCACACCTGTTATAAATTATATTTTCCAAGATGAACTACAATGTAGAACCACTAGATATACTTTTCTCGAATGTGTAATGTGATTTCAACAACTTCTGAATACATCTTAGTGATCACTTCATTGATCAGACATCCAAGTAAACAGTTAAAAGGTAATGACAATAAAATAGGGCAAAAAAATGAAATCACAACCAGAAATGACAACAATATGGAGCCACTAAAAGGTGAAAAATAAAAGCAACTATAGTTTAATGTAATTCACTTTCTTGTATACTGCTTCCGCTCTGTCTATCAAAATGGCTATAAAAATTCTTCTGTAAATAATACACTATTCTTCCATCATATGACATCTTAGAAGCTACCAAGTGCACTTTTTTAGACTTGAACTCTTATCTGGGATTGAAGAGAACATCAAACAATGAAATCTTTAGGGAAAATTACATGTACAGCCCTTGGCTTAATTACAAATACTCCCTCGTTGTTTTGAAAATTACATCTATACCCCGACATTTAGCTCCCTCCAACATTTATGGCCTTCCGTTAGTTGCCGTTAGGGTTTTCGGCTGATGTCAGCCAAAAAGTTGGTGTTTTTCCAAAAATGCCCTTCCACAAGCGGGAATTTTTTTTGACAGATTTTTGACCAATTTTCACAGATGAAAAAATGCCCTTTGGGCTTAAGTGTTAGCCTTTTCACATGAAAAGGGGGGTAATTGTAGCAAATGAAAACCACAAGGGGTGTCTTTGTAACATTTTTAATTTTTTTTCAATGTCACTGTTTTGTAGCCGTCGCAATTACTGTTATATACATACTTTCCAATATTTGCTCACAATATTTACATGGGTTCCTCATGGAGCACTTCATATAATAATGTTGGTGTGTTGATATATAGACAAGAAAGATGCAAGTGCCACGAATAGGGGTGGCAACAGGCCACCATATGGTGGAACTTTGCAAAACGATACTCATATTGATACAGTTTTACTGTTAAATAGAAAGAAAATAGAGGGAGTAAAATAAGAGCTATGCAATTTGAAGAATAAGGTTTAACTTCACAGAACAAACACAAACTTTATATTCAAATATAGCAACAATTATGCTATTCATATATTGCAACAGAACTCCTTTTATGTTATAAAATGTTATGAAAATTATATAGCCCTCCCTATTTACTCTCAAATATTTTTATGATACATAAATATAACCCTATGTATAGTCTGTGCAAAAACATCAAACTACCGTAAATGTCCCTTTTACAAACAAGGACAAAAAAGTCAAAAAATAACTTTTGATATATTACATTAATGCCCCTTGTAATATTAAAGTACAGACTCTCCGTAGGGTTAGGGGTAAAAAAGTCCATTTACTTTTTAAACTATTTTTTTTATTTTTGAATTGTTTTAATCACAAAATCCCTAAGGTTGCGTTTGGATGGAATATTTGAACGAGGGGAGATTTCTCGGGGGAAGAATTTCAAATGTGGTGGATTTGAAATCCACCACCATAGCTCCCCAAATCCATCAATCTAAACACAATCTAAGGGTAAATTTATCATTTTATTCATTCTGTCTGGGTTTCTCAACGAAGCAAAACTTTAGAAGGTGTAGATGTAATTTTCCAAACAGGGGGCTACTTGTAATTAGATCAAACCTTAGGGAGCTGTAAATTAACCATTTTTTACCTGGTTGTATAACTGAAAACTAATACACACATGCAAAGACCAAGTCAATTACTTGACCCCCCACCCCACCCTAACACTAACAGAAGGTACATAAACAAATATATAAACAGAAAAATCAACCAAACTGTTTATCTACCCATAGAAGGGGGAATACAGACAAATTAAGGAATCAAAAAATTCACAAAGGCAAATTATCAAGTAAAATCAGGCAGCATACCTCACTCACTAATTCAAGTCTTTCAAGAACTGGAATTAATTCTCCACAAAGCGAATGCAAGTCCTCTTTAGCATCAAGTGGGGTGCCATATGCAATAACTTTCAGAGAGTGACTGTAATCATATGCATATGAACTACAGAGAAGTTATATCAGTCAAACAGATATTAATTTTGCAGCACCAAAAAGCAATATGCAGAAAGTTATACCTATCTTGGAAATGAGCAAGGACAATGTTCATCAAATTTTGTGCAAGTAGAAGCAATAGCATGATAAGCCGACTCCTGTGTCCAACAATCCGGCACATGCCCACCATTGCAATATATCTCCTACACAGTGAAAAAAAGAAAAACAGGTCCGCACATATTAGTTTAAGTTTAGCGTGAGATAAGTCCAACTTGGCTGAACCTCTAGTCAACCAGGCAATTGCTAAAGCAGAATTTTTAGGTCATAGAAGATCAAATAGAAGCCAGAGCTTTCACATTCTTGCTCAAATCCGCACTATATCTTTCTCCTTTTAGCTATGAGTGGGTACATTTCATTTGTCAGTTGGTATGTTTAGCTTTAAGGTTTCATAAACCAAGAAAATTCCCATCAACCTAAATGATACACCAAAACATACAAACACACAGAGGGATTTCTTATTAAAAATTATCTGCTCTAATTACCCCAACAATTTAGCAGACAATACGAGATATGAATGCTCAAAGGCTGTTTCATCCCTAGCCTGTTAGTATCAAGGTTATTCCTCCAATGTTTTTGATTAATAAGCTAATGATTTTTTACACATACAAGTAGCTGGAAAAATTTATAAAACAGAAACAAAAACATCCTGTATGAGAGCTTCTTCATAGAGCCAGACAACTAAAGTGTTGCACCGTAATATTAAATGCCTTCTTCCATGCAATGAGATCCATTATCCCCACCCACCCACCAAGAAACATACACGTCCTCTGTGTTGTGTGTGTGTGTGTGTGTGAGAGAGAGAGAGAGAGAGAGAGTCAAATACCTATATTGGATATATTCAGAGGATGAAGCATAATCTTGAGATACATACAAATTGATGATTTCATCAACTTCTTGTCTTGATAACTCATTGATGTCTTTAATCTAGAAAACACATATATTTACAGATTTTTTAATATATCAGAAAGTCAAACCATAGAATAAATGTACATAAATCACATCATGGACCTTGTTGAGCAGTAAATATTTTTCCTCAGCAGCACTTTCAAGTTCAGTTGCCAGGGAACCAAGGAAAAAAACAAGCAAACCCAGCGTGGGCAGCTGGGGTGCAGCAGAAGCATGGTAGTCAGTGGGACCATCTGAAACCTATCAGAAGCTCAGAGAAGTACTTTCATTATTTTTAATATTCCAGTTTTGCAGAATAAAAGTTGCAGTAGTATCAGGTTAGAGTTTTACTTACCTGCAGCCTTAGAGACTTCTTTGTAACAAGAAAATAAAGATAAGAGCTCAAACTAAAGCAAAGGCGGGATATGCTCACATCAGCCTTCTGCTGAATCAGAAAATGCATGTTGAATACAAAAAAAAAGTCAAAAAACTCAGATGCCTTATTTTGAATAACTCCATATAATGTCTACTGAACAAGGAGGGAAATTCTAGATTACCTCTGATCGGACAGAAGAAGTGAAAATGTCTGGATCACGAGAGAAAAGAGCACGCATCATCCCAAAGAGCCCTTGAATAAATCCATATTCATCACTCTCTTCATATGGCCAAACCTTATCAATAACATTTAGTTTTTATAGTCAGAAACAACCTTTCAACAGGAAATTACAACTGCTCAGTTTCCAATGAAGAACAAGTTACTAGGACTATGTTGAGCTGTATTAATGCCTTAACTATCATTGGTGTACTAACATTTGACACCAGAAAATCTTCAATGATCACTACACATGTTACCCAGTCTGCATATATTTCGGAAATATATAATCTACTGTTTGAGCAGTAATATACACGCAGCAATTCCTGCCAGCTTGTATACATTCACGAACAAGATTTAGTAAATTTTTCGGGGCCTTTACCTTGCTGAGTATACCTACAACAAGATTGATTAGTTCCATTGTCAATTCATCAGCATCCAAAAGATCTGCCTGGAGAATTTGATCAAACAGCAACTGATGACCTTTAATGAATTCTATGATTTCACGGACAACTTTATTCTTCACCTATCACACCCAGGGAGTCAGAAAGACAAATTATGACTAACTCACAAAACAAAGGGGAACAAAGAGGATGTGCATACCATAAATTAAACTCAAAAGAAAAAAATAAAACCAAATATCGTGAAAATATAAAAAATATTAAAGTAGAGTGTGTAGATGCACAGCTGTTTCTGGATAAAACGTTGTCCTGAAGACAACATTGACTTTGAAAAACCATAAAACACTACTAGTCATGGAAAACGTGCCAGAAGCATTAAAAGATCAAGAATATATTCCCCTAATAACAAAATGAGCAAAGATTATAGACTCGAAGGACAGCTGGAGGTAAAAGACAAACAAGTTATAAATGGAATATTTGCACAAGTGAATAAAGAAATAAAAATGCTTGAAAATTTAAGTAGACTTTATTTTAATCATCAAATTGACAAACTTCATGCTTTTGGGTTAATGCATAAACGAAATATGCAATATGTAGCGGTACCACAGGCCATTTTTTGAGGCAACCTTCCCTTCAACACTCATTAAACTTTAAATGGAGGAGGTTCAGTTCAAATGGAGGGTGTTATAATTCCACAAATATAGTTCGACTCATTCTAAGAGCAGCTTCAAGTCAGAAAAAAGATCTAACTATACTGTTAAAGCTTTTACAAATTTCTGTATGGATATAATATACAGTGCTATGCATATTTTCTTCCCTCCACAAAGAATAAAATTTCAAGACAAAGTGCTCAATAAAATTGAGTGATCAATAAAATGTTTTTTCCTCAGCAAAATGCGTCTCAATTGTCAAAGTAATAGTAAGCTCATTCCAATCATTTTCCATAAAATCACAAGTTCATGAAAATGATGGATCTGTTAGTAGCTGCGAGTTTGAGAGTTATTTATGCAGAACATAAGAATCCAGAAGCAGAAGTCCATTCACAACCTGACAATAAATCTCATGCAACTTTATATATATCACAACTCCCACGGGGATGGAGTAGTTTTAACTTTTTGTCTCTGAAATATTTCTAGGCAGAATATCACATTTCTTCTTTCATGATGCATCACTAGCTTGCCTACTGCAAAGTTCTATAAAACAGGAAATATTTGGACATGATAGTGTTGCAACTGGAAACGCACTAAGTCATAAGCTCAACTGGAACTCCACTAAAGCTTAAAGAAGCTACTTTAAAATTCTTAATACACGCATATACAGTTGGCATATGTCCTTTTACAAAGATATACTAAGTTGTCTAACCTCGAAGAACTCAGATGTATTGACCAGTGAAGTTAAGGAAAACAAGAATCTCAGTATAGGAGCAACCACCATTCGCTGATTATCAACATCAACAGAACTTTTTCCAATCCTGGTATCAAGATGCCGAAAATTTCCCTGATGCATGGTTATAGTTCATTTCAGGTCAATTAGGTACAGAATGAAATGGCCAAAATACTTGTCAAAAGAACAAGACAAATAGTGGCATACCTTCAATGGAAGATGTAGAGCTCTGCATAACGCAATATGCTGCAGAGAGCCCATTGAAAATAGCAACTGTGACCCTGATTTTCCGTATTTGTGGCTGATTCTCAGTAGCAAAGAAAGCTCCGCTTCAAGAGTGCAGAGGCGCTGCATAGAATCTAAAGAAAACCCACCGTCCTGAATAGCAGTAAGAATACAACAGCGGAACTAATTAGTTTAGGAACATTCATACATATATATATATATATACATATTATGCACGGACTCAGATACGGCAATAAGGCCAAGGCATGACACGGACACGGACACGGACACGGGAAACAACAATTCCTAACAATTTTAGCACACGACATAGCTCAAACATTATTGTTCAATACATGCATATAGGTTACATAAACATATATTTGTGAGTGTGTGTGTTTAAAACATGATGTGATTATAACAAGAAAGATGTCAGCGTTAGTGTTGGTGAGAGTGTCAGGACGTTTCCAATTGTGATTTGTGAGCTATGATGCTGAGATAAAAAGAGTTTACTTTCAAAATAAAAATTTCAAGAAGAGAAAGTAAAATATAAGGGGCAAAAACTAATTTTCAATATTTGAAAATTTTGCGTTTTTTAAATTTATTATAAACCCTAAAACTTCAAAAAGTATGAAAAAGGACCCCCACCATGTCCGAAACGTGTTGGTCACGTCTGTGTTCTTTTTTTCACTCAATTTTTTGGACGCTCCAAGTGCGATGTCAGACACATGTCAGAACTGTGTCCATGTCTAACACTGCATGGGTTTGGCTGCCGTTTAGCGCCGGCTCCAAGCTCGCAAGCTTGACTCGACAATTTTAAACTACAGCTTAATAAAATTTTAAATTAAGTTGAGGCCAAGCCTCAGCCTGAGCCAAAGATTAGAGCTCGACTTTAAATTCAAGCCGAGCGTGAGCAAAGGTAGGCTCATCTTGAATTAAGGGATGAGGTTTGGGTTCATTACAAACATTTATTATTGTGCATATGAATTATAAAATTAATAATTATCAATATGTATCCCATCACGCCTAAATTAGAAGCTAAAAGCACAATATGGAGAAGTTTAAACTCCAAAAAAAAATTGTAAACAAAAATCCACCCTACTTATAAGTCTAGAAATTTTCCAAGTAACAGAAATTGATATTATGTTGCTTTCTTTGGAGGCTAGCGTCTTCTCATCATTTCATGCCCTCACAGTTAATATTTTCTAGCTACAAGTAACTTAGTCATACATTTAGCAAAGATTTTTTACTTATGAATAACTTAATCATATTTTTAATTATGCCCTTTCAATTGAAATCCATGCAGTAGTTAGAAAAATTGTTGACATTCATTTTATACAATTTTCAATCTTAAACACTATTGCACTTATATTACATACAATCTTAAATAATTTGTCATTTTAGTATGTTGACTATGATTTTAACCTTTGAATTATTTGTATATTGTTAGTTGTTTTATTCAGTAATACAGATTATTGATCATACTAAAAATAAAAAATAAATAAACTTAGGTCGACTTGGCTTAAAGCTCATATTTATTTTCGAACCAAGCTTGAGCTTTAAGAAAAAAAGCTTAAACAAGCTCAAGCCTAAAGAATCAAGCCGAGCATAAGCATAAGTAAGCTCAGCTTAATCAGCTTGGTTGACAGCCCTATGCAAGGGGTAATTTTTCAAAATGTATGAGCATTATTGATGTACATGCATACATACACGTATATATAACACATGTAAAATGTGCAATCAAAATTGTAGCATGTTAACATATTTAAATATAAAAAGAAAACAAAAAATATGAAGCACAAGTTATCTAAAGAAAACAAAAATATGCAGCACAACCATATAAATGCTTCAGCGAGCAAATTGACCAAGGCAATGAATCCTTTGAAGGGCCAATTCAATAACATTGCAAATATTGAAGTGGAACGAAATCTACTAGTTACAACATCTATCAAGTATTCATCGTTGAACTAAAGACTTCAATCAGAATCAAATCTAAGTAGGATCTAACTCAAATGTCAGAAAAGTCTATCACAACCATTAGAATGTTAAGTTTCTTCATACAAATTTTCATCACTTTTTTGTAGTATTACCAATTTATGAAAATTATTAATAAAGGTTGAAGCATTTTGAAACATGCAGGTTTTCATAATCTTTATATTTGAAAAAGCATGATCAAGACAATAAAACATTTAGACAAGTTTCTCGCCAACCAACCCTGTTCCTGTTTCTTTCCATTTTTATATATTACAAGTTAATGTTTCCTTCCTCTTTTTAAATATTTACAATAATAAGAAATTGATTTCAGAAGTAATTCTCTCAAAAGATTGTAGATTTCTTTCCTCGGAAGCTTAAAGATTGAAGATATACATGACCTTGTTGCTCTAAGAAATCTACTCATAACTCAACAATAAATTATGTCTTGACGTAAGAAACTTTTGCTTCAAGATTATCTATTTTCTTCTTTATAGGTTTCTTCCTTATAGGTTGTACTTGTGAAGCAGTACCATTACCTCCATACAAAAGACAGATAATTGGAAGTTCATACTCAGGACAGTAAGTCTATTTGTAATTTTGCATTTGAACATGCACCTAGTTTTTCCGATATGTGTGAGAATTTATAAGAAATACAAAGACTTGGATCCTTCTGATTTGGAACCAGAACCAGCAGCATCTTCATTCCGAGCAAACTCCAGCATGCATATTTATCAAATTGCTACCTATAACAATCAATTTAGTACTCAAATCTATTTAATTTCGTTTTCAAGTTTGCTATTTGTTCTCAGAAATTTTTCTTGTTACCCAAAATTTAAATGATTAAACTTTCTAGATTGTTACTATATCCCTAAATAGGTTAAAATGAAGAACATTATACAGATAAATGAAAAAACGTTACAATACTATCTCCACGAGAACAGGTAATTCTACACAGTGATGTAAAAATTTTGAGATGGCATAATTATTCTCGATTACTACACAGAACCCAATGAGAAAAACAAATCAAGATGGAGAAGTTGGGGTATTTAGGGATCCAGCACCTATGAGTCTTCCAATAATACTGTCGAAAACCTTCGCCATGTATTTTCCATGCTCAAAAGACTACAGTACAATGCAGCAATGGCAAGAGTTCATAGTTTTAGGCTTTTCTCTTGATGTTCTTCGATTTAAGAGTGAATATAAGTTTGCGCCCCTCAACTATATGGACGGACGCTATCACATTGCCCCGCCAACTAAGAGAATATAATTTGTTTTCCATTTTTACCCATCTTTTCAAAATAATTGGAAAAGTATTAAATTTAATGAAACTCTAAAGTTTTTGTTTCGACATAATAATATGAAGCAACTAACTTAAACTAAACCGACTATAAAATGACATAGTTGAAGTTTATACTTACTTTATTATAAACAATAATTCTTATTTAATAAATTATTTTCATTCTTAATTGTTATCGTTAAATAATTAATACTTCCAAGAGAAGCTCTAACTATGTTTAAACAAAAGAGAATGTGTATCCAAAATTGACACTAGTGGGTAAGTAGATAACACCTATGCGCACGAGACACTCTTTAAGAAACACAAAAAAATAGCCTCGTAATTTCAGGAGAAAGGGTGCTTCCTCACAAAGGCAATAGCCAAGCTTGGTGGACTGTCACCCAAAAACACGGACTTAGCAAAGTCGTAGGACCATGTATAGGGGCTGACGCTTGACTAGTGCTGGATGGTTAAGGAAGTTGGTGACCTTGCTTACATTGTCATTCTCAAAATTTAAGGCTAGTCCTTTCACACCGATTTCACACCACTTTCATTTTCCAAAAAGATGATTTTAGTCACACCAGTCTTATCACTGTTTTTATTACTTATCAAACTACTTATGATAATTAAGAATGATTAAAAAAATATACTTTTTGATATAGTAATCTAAGTATAAAATTGAATTATGTCATTTTATAGTTGGTCCATTCTATAGTTGGTGTAGTTTAAATTATATGCTTTTTCCTATTACAACAATTTTAAAGTTTCAATATTTTAACTTCATATATTTTCACAAATATCTTGAAAACAGGGTAAAATTGAAAAAAAATGTATTTTCTTAGTTGGAGGGGGGCAAAGTATATGTTCTCATAGTTTTCGGGGCAAAGTGATACCATGCATAAAGTTGAGAGGGCAAACTGTTACTCACCCATGATTTAACAACATATCAAATTTATGAAGTATAAAATGCTAAATATCTGGTCAATAGACAGCACCATGGCATTACAGATTCATACAACTTATTTTAAATATCTGACATAAGACTCCATTGAGCTGCAATCGATAAGATCAATACAGAATACATCAGTGAGCCTTAAGAAAAATTAAAGCGCACCTATCTGTATCCGATCTCAACAAGTCAACAAAAGGCAGAATCTGTGTAATTAATTTAAACATTTCCCATCAACGTTCAATTGCTTGGGCAATAGCTATATCAAACTATCAGTAATTAATAGCAGCCATGTCTAATATAAGCTGATAAATAGAAGTGCATCAGTTATGCTTAAGTTTTCTTGACATGTAATATATAGCAAGAGACATAGAAGTATCTACTGAACTAATCAAATATGAAATCACAGTACAAAGATAAAAAGCTAACAGCATATGTAGTCAATTTTGTTCACAAAATTAAATATTACTAATGCAGTAGTGGCTTTATATATTAAAACCAGAAGCTTGAGAAGTGCTGAGGCTTTTCTTTCATTGAAAATGGCATAAAATTCAAAAACAAAAGATGCACAATAAATGATAAAGTAAGCAGAAGGTTAAAAAGTCCATTGTTATCCTTCATAAAAAATGACAAGAAATTCAATGTAACACATATCTGAATAAGGTCATTTACATCAATCAAATCCAGATTGCAGGCCTAAAAGATAGCAAGATATTATTAACGGTTATGGCGTAAGAAGACTATTCACACATTCCGAAAATTTCATAAGGTTAGGGTCTGTACCTGATACGAAAAATTACTGATGTTCATGAAGCAAGTCCTCAAGAAACCTCTACTCTGAAGTTGACTCAAGAAAAACTTCTCATGATCTACACAAATCAATGCATCTAGGACATAAAATGACATAGTTTTTACAGATTCACTGCCCTGAGTAGCGTCTTTAACGACCTAAATTCAAAACAGAAAAAATACCATTAGATAAAAAAAGCAGAACAAGAAAAAAAAGTAATAAAATTGACATAGCATATTGTGCAAAAGTCAGCATGTTCTGCTCATTAAAAGGACACCAAACTAAGTGATGAACTAGCACATAAAGAAAGCAATTTATATTTGCTCTTTGCTATCCTTGGATGTCCCAGATTAGTGGCCACTTGGCCAAAAAACAAAAGATCTTGCCTCCACTAATTTAATCAGCAGCTTTGTTTTTAAGTGACTCTCAACCACTTGGTTTTTGTGTTATTACTGTATACCATTTACAAGAGGAGTTTTGAAGTTTACATAAAAAAAAGAAACCACTTTCAACTATTGCTCGAAAAATTGTGGCAAAACAACTGGAAAGCATAACAGACTCAATAATAACTTGCAGATAGTAGAAGAATATATAATTCCAGGACATGAGTGTATTTCAATACAAAAGCACAAGTCCAGGAATCCAATTTCATGGTCATTCAACAACCTTCTAAACCCAATATTGTCTCTGTCCCAATACGTAATAGCATTGTCAAGAGAAATAAAATTGTTACAACTACTGGCAGATAAAATATAAGGCACTAGAATCATGTCCTAAAACAAATGATGAATCTAAACCTTTAGATGCAGTTTGGTAAAAGAGACACGCCATATTGAGCTAGGGTAATGCATCTAATGGTAGTCATGTTTGTATCACAAACATCAATGAGAAATTTGTTTGTATGCATGTTAGCGAGCCAAGTCAAGAAAGCGCTAAGCGGAAACAAATAAATGTAAGCATAGGAGATAGAGATACTGAGAAGTTTTTTCTGGAACCAGCTGTGCACACGAGGTACACATCCTTTAGACTTTGGAGAGTTTCTAAATGTACAACACAAAAACATCACCATAATCTAGTCTTTATTTCTAGCAACAACTAACGGACCTAGCCTAGCATATCCTGTTGATCACCAACTGACAACACAAGTCTCATTTCACATTTCATTCCATTTTAAAAATCATGTCAACCATACTTTCAGCATTTTATTTGGCTTCTTTCCATGCTCTAACTGATTTGATAATTGTTGTTCTGCACTCACGCAGGTATTAGAACAAATTGATCAATGCTGGCACACAAACAATCACCTAATCATCAACTTTGAACAAAAAGCTAGAAACTATCAAGATCCAGAATATTTCTACTTTTACTCAAAACCACAATCATGGCAACCTCGAAATCTAGCAAGTGACACCAGTACTTTTATTAACCAAGAAAAATTTTAAATAGTGGAACATTTAATAATGGCTAGGGCATCTGCCACAGGTTAACAGATACAAGGCTCACAGAATTTGTGGTTCACATCATGAGCCTCAAATATATATATTAGAAAAATTACCCAGTGGTCAAAAAATAATAATGAGAACAAATAACAAGAGATAAAAAGTAAAAAACACAAAAAAAAGGTGGGAGAGGAATTTCAAAACACCAACCAGGTTAAGAATGGGCTGGTCTTCCTTTCTTAGGATTGCGAAGTTTGCATGTGCCAATTCAGCCTGATCTTTATCAATCTGTAAAAGATGTGCTCTGGTTTATATAAATTGAAGTATTATACATGAAAAACTTAGGCTATGAAGTGCTGAAACCTTTTCTAGATCCAAATCTCCATCATCTTGCTCATCAACTGACAAGAACTGCAGAATTGTCGTCGGAACATCTGAATCAAGCATGTGCCGACAGTACTGGAAATAGCTAAGAAGTAGCGCATATTGGCTGGATTCAGAAATAACAATAAAGGTTAAAAACTTCTTCCCATTTTCAGCACATTGAAATATAAAGGCAATATTTTCTTAGTCAAAGGCCAATACCGCCTTCTCAATGCTTCTGAAGATTCATGTCTAAGAATTGCCATGATAAGCTTGAACAAAATAGAGTGGCAAGCCCCATTGGATAATTGTTTAGTCATAATAATGTCAAGACATGTAACCGTCTCAGAAGTGAAGCCACTGGGGAAGGTAAATCTTTCATCACGTAGTTTGGCCATGCATGTGAGACCAACCTTAAAAAATAAAATATATCAAGTTATTATTCATGAAAAATAGAAACGAAGATAAAAAAAAAAGAAGCACAACACCAAATTTGGCATTGCCATACTAACCTGGGTCAATATTTGTGCCATCTTTAGAGAACAGTCAGGAGAACCAGAAAAATTCAAGGAAGCATCTAGCAACCTGTTCATATGGCTCTGGAGTGAGTAAATCCAAGTACATATTGGAAGATAACAGAGTAAAAGACACGGACTTACTGAAATAGTACATCAGATTGGTTCTCAAGGAATGAAATCCTTTGGGATGCAGAAACCTGAAGAAAGAAGAAAGAATTATAGCATGACAGAGCTGAAAAGGTTATTGATAAATCATTAATCATAACCAGGAGAAGAACTGACATATATAGTTAACTTCTTAAAAGCAAAAATAACAATTCCTTTTTACCACCTTGTTGGCATATTGTCATCTACACATCCCGTTATTTTGTAAAGTTACATTGAAGAATAGATATTTATGCATAGATAGAAAAAGTTAAAAACGCAACAAAGCCACCCTCCAACCCCCACCACCAACACAATCATGGGACAGAGGAGCTCTTGATGAAACAACAAGATATGGAATATGTGCACAAGACACTGAAGACAGAGTGGACCTCAACAATCTGAGACCAGCTTGTTAACATATGAAGCTGGGCAGCTTGTTCCTCAAGGTTTTTGTTGTATTTCCATCCCCATCTTAATAGTTGTTGGATTGCTTCTTTTATTTCAGTCAACTCAGCTTCACTCCCAAAAGAGTTCAGCTGGGAATTATACAAATTGCACTTCTGTAGTAAAAAATGATATTGATCAATACAATTGACTTCTGCTCAGCGATATCACAAGATAAAAAATAAGTGAAACATGAAGACAGGGGAGGGGGGTGGGGACCAGAAAAGCACCTGCCAAAGTCTATCTCTAAAAGAAGCTAGGTCAATAAGACGATCCCCACGTTCTGAATGATAATAGACACCCCTATCCGAGGTCGTTGGGTTGCTGAGTATATCCTCAGCCTGCAGAGCATGTAGCACCGTATGAAGTACAAAACGAAACAAGGTACTTATGTAAACAGTGTCTATCTTACCAGAGATGAATACTTTAAACTAGAGACAAACTGAGAAGACTTCAGTGTGATATCAGGAGATTCAAACTGGACAACCTCAAGCAATTCCAGCACCTATGATTGGAAATAAAGCATACCATTACCATTCCTTACCACCAACCAATAGAAGAAAATACGGAGAGCAAGGTTTAAATCCACCAAAAAGACAAGACCAATTAGTTAATAAGGACAAATGCATTGAAAGGTCTAGTAATTATGAAACAGAGCCTGCTAGAACCTACCACTTAAAATTTAATAGATGTGTAAAGCATTGAAAGCATAGAGACTTATTAGAAGATTTATGCAAAAACTTATAGCAAGCATAAAAAAATTATCCCATCATGTGAGAACAAATAAGAAAATACTGAAAGAAAACTCCCATGATCCATAAAACTCTTGATTGTCACAAAACAAAAACATGGTGCTCTCTGTAATTCCAATTTTGTTTTCTGTGTATTGCAGGTACAAGTTTTTGTTAAGACCTTAAGAATATAAATTGAACTGCCCAAAATTTGGAATGCATTTCTAATGGAGCACACACCACTCATGACACAAGATCACCGACCCCATGTCAAAGGTTGTAGGCATTTCTTTCTAGGCACAGAGGAAAATTTTAAGATAACATGATGCTAGAAATATCTTTTCAATTCTCTTTCAAGCAGCAGACAATATTGTCCTTGGTAAACATGATGTTTAATTTTTTACAAGATGGTGAAGGTTCACACTCTGGAAAGACATCCATAGCCCACCTTCAGATAAGTGAGTCATTCACCAACCACTCAGTAATAAGAGAAACACAACAAACAGATGATTGTGTGCCCTATAATGAAGTAGGCAGCCTAAATATCAGAATTTAATTGATCAAATACCAATTCTAAATGGAGAAGAATGGCAACAGGGCCCACAACAGTAAAAAACTAGTAGACTTCTATTTGGTGAGCAATAACTCAATACAAAAGCTCAAAATATATTCACTTATTGCATCAACTTTAATTGGCCATAAAATCTTCAGATTGATGCGGAAACTTTTGAAGGAAAATGGCCATGCCGAGAAAACCATGGAATTCTGTAAGAGAAAAAACAAATTGAAAAGTATTTTAAAACGATATTCCAATAGTTTAATGTTAGTGCTTTGTTAAATCAAACTATTACAGTGAAATGCGGGAAAAGTTTTCATTTATTCCATACATATGGACATAGAACAAATTTTGTTGAAAAGTTGTGGTGAAATTTCAGTCAGAGTGAGTGAAACAAAAACAAATGAGAGACACTGGAGTAGTACAAAATAAATGATTAATTTGCAAGTGAAAACACGCACAATAACACATTATTTTATTAATTCCTTACAACTCTTTCTAAATATTCTTAAATAGGCATATACTTAAATTAAAATTGTAACACAAAATTAGTTAGTCGGATAGAGTCATTAAAATTTTCAAGAATTAAAGAGACTCGCATCATGCTACTTTGGTTCTTTAATTATATTTTACCCCTTTTTATAAATGAGCATTAATAACAGATTCAGCATTACAATTTGTGTTCAAATTAGGAGACCCATCACAAAAAGGAATTTCTAGGGGAGTCTTGCATCATGTTACTAATCATTTAACACATGACTTAATTTATGTTACTAAAAAATAGGTTTGAAATGAAATTAAAACTTTTAATATTGTCACCAAAATATAGTAAAATTTGTCGAGCACAATATAGAATGCATATGCACTCAACAGAAAGAATGGACATTTGTTCATAAAGTTCAGAAGTGATTATAATTCAAGTCTGAGCAACATACGACTTATTTCAAATTTCTATTTGAAAGAAAGAATTGAGAAAGGAAATCCTTCTGCGAGATTCCGTGTATTCTACCATTGTCAATTCTTGGTCATTGAGATTTACTTAAATTCAGATTAATATTTAGATATAGATATTACCTCTTCCTAATATATATATATGCGCTATACGTGTATAGTATGAATATTTACCAACCATGCACACTATCACATCATTAAGGAATTTTCAATAATTTCACAAAAATAAACCACATAAACAAGTATGGAAGAACTTGCTTCCAAATACACAATCAGGCTATCCTGAGCAACCCAAATACCTTGCTCTTGCTAACTGAACCAGATGTGGCAACTTTTGTGTCATTTTGAGGGATAAAGGAAGACGCATCATGATGAATGCCATATTCAGTAAGTCCCTGGCCAAACAACTCAGTGAGAATACTTTGGCATGCTTCACGATGATTGGAATCCATCATGTCTGCTGAATGTAACTCTACAGCTAAAAGCTTCAACAACCACGCTCTCTACAGAAGGCAAGAAATATAGAATTTAGTGAACAAGAAATTAATTCTCATAGGACAAGCTTAGAACCATTTAATAGCTTCTAATTTTATTCCAACTATATGTTTTTTGTTGATAAAGTATGAAAGAGAAACCATACATAGGCACAAGCAGAAACAAACAACGAAAATAAATAAATACTTCAGTATCCCAGTTAGCATTCTTCTGCAATGTGAAAACTAACAATACAACAATACAAAAGTGAGAACCTCAGTCAATATGCACAAGTTATAGAAGGACAAAAATATGGACTGATTAGCAACAAACACCTGATGCAGTGAGCTGATACGAAGTGCCTGAATGCAATTTCTCTTTGGAAGGGGAGAAACACCAATTGAATTCAGGTGCTGAATGGTAGTACATCGCCAGAAACAATAGAATGTAAGTCAAAGCATGCTCATTGATGAGAAACAAAAATTAACATCTCATTATACAGGAGTAAGACCTTGATAAAGAACTGGTACTTTTTGGTACACAATAAATCCATAGTAGGAGCAGAAGTCAGTGGATCCACGCATAATTCATAAAGGAGCTGCAAAAGGAACTTAATGTAAGCTGTCAAATATACAAGGAGATGGCATCCATGACATCCACATCAGTAAATCATAAACAAGAAACTGAAACATCATACTGGAGCTTTTGAACCTGAAAACCAAATTCATGAAGCAATGCATTGACGTCAGGCTTCGAAAGCTTATCCAAAATATGAAGAATGACCTTCAAACAACTACAATTGACACAAAAAGATGCATGTTATATGTTTTATAAGTAAAACAAAAGAAAATCAGATGAATCTCCAAATCATTGCAGTAGAAAAATTCTTAGGCAAATTATTAATAACAACCTGTAATGAAATTTCGGCTGAAGATATGTCCTTTCAACAGGGCCATCAACATCAAATTTAAGCAATAGATGAGTGATATTCGGGGCCGGTCTACTGATATTGTCAATAAGCAGCTGCATTTGGAAAGGTTACAACCAGTGTCATTTATAGATAGCACATAGATGCAGAAAAATATGAAAATAGAAATTGAACCAACTTTAGCCAACAGTTACGGCTTAAAAGCAATGTCAGAGAAAGTTTCTAGTATATTCCTCTGGTCTATGAACATAACTGAAGTTCGCACAAAGTGCTCTATACTATGTGCATCCAAAATATTCATCCCTCACGTCATTTATTGTGTTTCCTTTGTGGATCTATGACACCAATGAAACATTTGAGTGCTCTGACCCAAAGACAAGCATCTAAATCTCTACAATCAGCATGTAAGTACAAAAAACCATAGGTTCTAGAATGATGAACACTAGCATCGTGTCGCACTGGCACAGCAAGCTTGCATGCCACCAGGAAACAGGTGCCGGCAAGGTGCAGCACCCAAGATTTGGCCAGGTGTTGGTGCAATGACACAGGATGCTTCGCGGCACATGGCACATTGATTTTGTCATGTTGAGGCAGATAGACGTTCCACACACAGGGTGGGAGTGGCTGGATGGCGAACCGTGTGATGTCTGCAGTGCTCAGCATCGGCAGTGAATCATGATTTTGTTTCTTGGCCAAGGTATAACAAGTAGGGCCAGTTCCTTGCCTGTTTTCTCAAAAATCTCTTTAGCTAAAACCAGGTTAGGCAGCTACAAAATGTAATAGACTAATATAGCTGGCGAGACAAAGCAACAAGGAAAACAAGTAGGGCCAGTTCTGAAAGCAAATTTTGCAAGGTTCTTCGGATAATGTATAGTTGATACAACTTGATTTCAACACTGCCAGAATACGATATCTAGTATGGGCATGTGTCCATCTCAGCCCAATTATAAGCCCCATCAACTATATGGTAATAATACATGTCTTCTCTCGTATTATTTATATTCCTTTTGGACATGTGATAATCTACTTTTATCAATGTCAATTACTAAAGAGAATCCATGTGTATCCTAGAAGTACTAGATTTTTTAATCCTGCCCTCTGAGTTGCTTTTGGATAGATTTGCAGAGTCGTAACATTTGACAATTCACATGTCAAACATATATCAACATGTACATATGTTATATATATATGGTCCACATCAGCCATGTGCAATAGGGCAAAATAACCAATAGCAACAAATGGTTAGCAATAATAATATCTAAGAGGCAGGAGATTGAGGAGTCTTCTATATCAGAACTGCAATCAGCCTTGACGACAACTGGCATGATCAATTTTATGAAATCAAATATATTCTTAAGCAATCTTCTTTGAAAATTGACAGATCGGAGCAATGGAACCTAAGCATCTATTAACAACTATCACTGTATACAAACACACTATACTCAATAACGGTCGTTGGAACCTAAGCTAAGCTTCTGATAAGTGATGTTCATACACAAAGATGCAAAATATGAGGATGTGATTAAGCAAATTAAACCATGGTCGGCTAGAGCAAACAGAGATGAACGTGGATCAACTTTATTTAGGGTTTTTACCAAACCAACTTGAGTTTACACAGATTAGATAAGGTAAAATGAGTATTGGTTCGAGTATCGGGTTACCGAACATTTCAAGTCCGGCAGGTAACCAATAATTCTTTCAATAAAAGGAAAAAATACTTAAAAAACCTCTTAAATAAACTCACATTCCAGGAAACCCATCAAATGAATCCAAAAAACACATCCCACCAACTTTTCATACCAAAAAACCCAACTGTTAACTTTTACACTAACACCATTACAATGTTACAGTTTTGCACCGAATTACCTTTGGGCTTTTATGATTAAGAGTGAATTGGGTTTTTTAGATAGAAAAGTTTTTTCCTAGGCTTTACAGAATGATAAGTTGTATTAAGGACGATTTTAATTTTTCATGCGCTCAATGCTATAATGCACCGGCACTCGAAAACAGCACGAGTGTTGGACACGGTGTCGGCACCAACACGTGTATGACAACACACCATTTGGTATGTCCATAAATTACACAAAAAAGGAAAATTTTCAACACATCGAATAGGGGTCTGAGACGTTTCAGACACAATGGGTTTTATAATATATATATTTAAAAAAGTGTTGGGAGTAATAAAAAAAATCAACAAAATCAAAATTTTCTAAAACTACAATCATCTAAATTTACTTTTTCTCTCTTTACATTTCTTTATCAAAATCAAACTCTACTTTTCTTTTAATACAATAGTCTACAAATCACTCTATTAGAACTCCTACACCATCACCGATATGAACTTTTTCTTTGTACTCACATCGATGTCTCTAAAAATGTTACCAATTATATTCGTACATATATGTGTGTGTGTCTATATATATATATATATATATATATTACGCGTATAATTATATATATCTCATATACGTTAGACAGCCATGTCAAAGCCGTGTCGTGTCCTAAATTTTTTAAGAAATTTCGTGTCTTGTATCCTTGTCATCTTATGTCCGTTTCCATGCATCATAGGTTCAATGTACAAACATTGTGTCAACAATAAAAATTTCAAATTTTTTTAAGAAGTTAATAGTGTTTTTAATTTTTAATAAATACAACTATTATAATTATAATAAACTTAAATTTCAATAAAAATAATGTTATTTGATAAAAAACTTCACTTTTTTTTTTCAAATTCACACAATCAAGCAAATTAGACAAAAACTTTAAATAATACTAGTATTTAAATTTAAATCAACTAATAAAAATAAGTTCTCAAGATCTTTTAACTTTGACCTATTTTCATATAATTTTTAGTAAATTTAGTTAACTTGTTCATTTGTAACTCCATTAAATATCCATAAATTATTATTTTCTCAACTGTGACTTAATTAAATATCCATAAATTATTATTTTATCAGTTTAAATTCTAATTTAAATTTAATTTATTATTTTAAACAACAATTTTAATGCAATTTAAAGATTGATGAACTTTTTGTTTAGTTCATTCAATATTGAAAAGACATAAAATTTTCTTTAATATAACTTATCACTCTAAAACCAAAACAACTTCTATCAAAAAAACATAATTCACGAATTTGCTAATCTATAAAGCCCAAGGCTAATTTAGTCCAAAATTATAAAGGTTGCTAGAGAAAGGTTGATGGAGTGGATTAAAGGATTCAGAACTATTTTTATGGGTCTCTATTTTCATTGGGATTTTGTATAAAAAGTTGATCTAAATGGTTTTTTTTTTCATATTGTTCGCTTAAAAAAGAATAATGTAAAAATACGAATGAGTTACAGGTTGCCAAAACATATATCTAATCTGATTGCCTTTGCCTTTTCATTCCACACTCTGACACTCACCTCACCACCCCACTCCCGCTCTTACTTAAGCCGCTTGATCTCTACCGCCCTCTCCTTCATGGCTGTCTCTTCGAACTACACTGCATCCACTTTGCTCTCCATCTCTCTTCCAGATTTCCCTCAACCCTCACTGCTGTCTCCTCTCTCAACTCCAGATCACACAGACTGTGTCCGTCTCACCTCCTCAGCTCCGCCAGATCACCTGTGCCTCTCCTCTCTGTCCCTCCTCTCTCAATCTTCCCTTCCATATCTCAGCCTCTGCTTACTAAATATTGGAACTGGGGATATTATGTTTAATTTGGAAAAGAGCTGAGTTTTGTTTTAATAAACAAACTGAAAGTGTATTTCTCACTTAACATCATACTGGTTGTGTGTTTCTGCTTGTCTTAGGTTATGACTTATCAGTTGTGACAGATTAAGAGTACAGACATTTTGTACACGTTTCAGCAAGCCGCACACTCCATAATTCAAAAAAAGGAAAAAAGAAAAAAGAAATAAACCAAATAAAACAGGATTACCAGTAATCTAATAAGGTACCCAAAGTTTCTGATACCGGCATTACTGCGAGTCAGTTCAAGTTCAAGTATTTTATCCGAAAATTCGGCAGCTAGAACTACCCAAACCCATAAAAAAACCCCGACTGACATTTTTAAGAAAATGAGCTAAGTGCATTCTACTGAGGCCACATGATAATAGTTTCTACCTATTATGA
This sequence comes from Paulownia fortunei, assembly GCA_019321725.1. Taxonomy (NCBI): domain Eukaryota; kingdom Viridiplantae; phylum Streptophyta; class Magnoliopsida; order Lamiales; family Paulowniaceae; genus Paulownia; species Paulownia fortunei. The sequence continues at coordinate 10,269,753 of CM033105.1, read as the reverse complement.
GCACATTAAATTTTTTGCTGAGCATTTTGATAATGTTTGTGCCCTGATTTTTCCCGCAAGATTTTCTTTCAGAAAATTAGAGCTTTGATCCTTGATTCAATTTAAAACTTGAAAATTGCACGAACTAGAAATTGATACTTCCACAGTTGCTGCGAAGAAAAGAGGCTAAAAAACCTCCCGGCCATGACGAAAGGATGATATCAATAGCCAAAGAAGGACCTAAGAAATGCATAGGAAATGGTCAGATTAACCCTGAAAAAAGTGATCCAAAAATGGATTTGACCTAAAGTTTACTTGTCCGAAGGAGCCTTAAAGGCGCTGGCGCGCTTCAGCTAATGAGCTAGGAAGCTCTTCGGTGAGTCTCAAGCAAGGGAGTGAGTGCCTTTCTATCCAACATAGCTAGGCAATCCAGAGGCTGGAGATCACCCAATGACTCACTCAATCTAAATGGAGTGAGCTACGGAATTTACATTATACACAGCAGAAATAAAGCTTACTTCCATAATCAGTACACCAGGATCTATGCTGCTGTCCTCAATAATTTGACACTCTTCAGATCGTAGCTCTAAGCAGGCAGCGTAATCCTCAATCAAGCCATTTGCAGAATTGGATTTCAATAGCAACTGTGAGAGCCCAACCATACGAGAACTGCATGCAATAAGACAACTTATTACAGCCATAAAGCATTATCAACTAAAGATTATAATCATAGGCAAAGACAAGGGAGACAGAAAATGGAAAGGTTGCCTTAGAATGGTCAAGATTTTGATGGAGCATAGCTGAATCTGTGGCTGAAAATCATATCTGACGTATTCCAGTAAAGCTACAATTTGATTATGATCTTGAGAGAGTATGACATCCAAAGGCTGCATTGGAGAAACAATTAGTGAAACTGCCGTTCAAGGTCCTAGCTTTGAGATGGATGATGTATCAGTATGAAGGCAGATATTCAAGATAGTATAGGCAATTAGTTATTTAAGAGACCACTTGGAAATTGCAAACAAGAGAAAGGAAAAGATGAATCGACAAAAGCACTGAAAAGATAGTTACTTTTTGGGCATGCAAACAGATAATCATTTCATATTCTCCCTTGTAAGAAATAGCATAAAAATAACTGATGGTAGACTAAGATGAGAGTTTCAGAGATGATTGGTGTCAAAACTACATGTCAGGATTTCACTTATATTCACTCTACGAGTAAGAGCTGACAACTCATAATTGTCCATAACTCTTCCATCAAGTTCTCATCTCCAAAAAGGAGGGGGGTGGCAGGTAGGGGCACCTCATCCACATGCAGAAAGTTTATAGGGATGTCCATCATATGAAATTGAACTTATCAAGAAATTACTGTAAATGAGGTGTAACTTATTAGACATATTAGCATGAAATGAGGCACCCGTACATTAAATCAAAAATATTAGACATATTAGCATTAATTTAAACCTTCGAGTGACATGTAAACTGAATACTATTACTTCTCAATATTTTTAGTAAGTTCAATTAAGACATATTAACTTTGCCAAGGAAATCCAAAACTAAGCTAATTAAATTGAACTTATCAAAAGCAACCTCTTCAGTGAAACAGTAATTATTAGACATACTAGCATCGAGGAATCTTCCCAAAACTGAAAAGCACAGGCTTGCCTCACAATCATCATTTAAAGTCTGAGAACAAAACAAGCCATTGAAGATAATATTACTGACAAGAGTTTGGCATAAATACCTGATACAGAGGGCGCCAGAAATCACAAACAATTGAATCTTTTTCCATAACAAGAATAATGATTTCCAAAGAAAGCAAAACAGCCTTTTCAAGGAGTTGCCCATAAATTTGATTCGTACGTTCGGTGATTAGAAAATTAACTCCTGGTAAAACAATACCCATTATATTCCGAAACAGGGTTTTCCCACTCATAAAATCCTGCACAGCAACCAAGATTACCTCATAAGAACTTGGTTCACAACCGAAACAAATACTAAAACATCAGAAAATACCACTTTGAGGCTGAAAGCTAATTAATTTAAAGAATAACCAAATTGAAAAAAAATATGCATATTGGTTCCTATCCTATATGAAACACAGCAGAGAACCAAAACAACATGAATTGCTAAGGACATTTTGGAAAAGGTGGAAGGAAATTAAGATTGAAAGGACAAGGGAAGTTCTGAGAAGCTTTGGACCATGATGGGTCACTTCAAGGTCAATCCTAAGGTTTCATGGTAAAACGTGAATAATAGATATAAATGGATCACTCATATTTACTGCGGCAATTTCCTTAGAGAAAGCACATTATAGTTCTGCAGTGTAGCCTGAGTCTTTTTTGTATACTTTAGAAGAGCACTATGTTTTATTGCAGGAATTTATGTTCTTCAATTATTCCAACAGCAACACACAATATAATTACATAGCATGTTAGCAGTCATCTCTTGTTCAATAAAGTAAGAGAACCTCAATGGAATCCACAACTTTTCAATCTTTTCTTTTACATGTTTGAATGTTCAGGAGCTAAGATAATGCCAATTGCGTGCTTTCTAAACTAAACAAACAATTGAGATAAGCACCAACATCAAAGCGAAATAAAGATACACCTAAACATAACAATTCATGGCCAACAGACAAAGATAAGTTGTTTCAACATCTAAAACAACAACTACAATCAATTGCTTTGTGTAATGACACCCTGTGCAATTTTCATTTCCTTTTTATCCTGAAATACAGAAACTGATAACTACGTCTATATGCTGCAAGCACTTTCTTCCAGTAGGATTCTTAACTCTCTGGATATCTGAAGGTGGGGAGTTTAGAGGCTTCTTGATTCTGTAATTGTAAGCATTCTTTTCTCATATTATTGATAGTCATCAATGGTGTATGGAAATCTAAAGAGCCATCTGGGGAAAAGAATTCATATGGTTTATGGCTCTGAAAGTCTTAACCGGTGATTCTAAAAATAAGGAGGCTCGGAAGGTGATTTTTCCTGGCGATTGCATACTTTAAAGCAAAACAAATGATATTCATGATCTTTCCTTATATGGTGAATGCACAAGGCAATTATGGAGATGGTCGTTTCAAACTTATTGGGAGGATTTTCTAGCTACTTCTTCATTGGAGCAGATGCATTATCTGGTAAGAAAACGAAAGAAAAGATTTTTAAGTGAATGTTCTTTTTTTCTTTGAATTGGTGTAATTTTTTGTCCGAAGGATGCCAGAACTTTCAATGAGTAAAATATTTTATTTACCACTTATTTGAGAACATTTGCTATGTTGCATCCTTATGGACCAAGGCTCCTGGTTTGGGGGGGTACCACTGGCTGATGTACAATCAGATAGGAGAAAAATCCTTGTGAGCGAGTAATTTTATCTTGTGCTGCTAATTAGCATGTACATCTGTATTTCCTTTAGCTAGGAATTAATGCATTAAAATTAGGGTACTAGTTGTCAGATTGATTTATTGATTGTATTGTTCTCAGAGTGATTGTAGAGTGATTGTATAGTTGACTTTCCTTTTCAATAGACTTGTATCTTGTATATATACCCTTGAGATATGATAAATAAATCATTCAGCCAATTTATCAATTTGGCACCAGAGCCGAAAGGCAATGAAATTCTGCTGCTGCCCTTTTTTTTCCTCTTTCATTTTACCAACCTATCTTATCAACCTGCCCTGCCGTGCCCTGCCATTCAACATGTCTGACAAAACACAAAACTAATGTTTCTGACAGTAAAAAACCCTCCATGGTAACCATTCACGAAACTTCTTTATCAATCCAGAATAAATTGGATGGTACTAATTATCATGTTTGGTCTAAGATTTTGGAGATGCATATTGCTGGAAGAAAGATAAAAGGTTATATTACATGGAGAAAGGCTGCACCTACAGAGAACAATCAGGATATGATGAATAGGAGGCTGAGGACGATTTAGTTAAGTCTTGGCTCATCAATTCTATGACTGACAATCTTGTGTCATACTTTGTTCAGCGTGGATTAGTTAAGGAAGTTTGGGATGCTGTCAAGAGTAATCTTGATGTTTTCCTGATTCTTCTCAAATTTATGAACTGATAAAGAAGTCCTTTCAATTACGTCAGGGAGGTCGGGCTCTTGCAGATTTCTATAATAAGTTAAACACAATATTTATGGAACTTGATTATCGAAGGCCCAACAATATATCATGTGCGACTGATATTGAGAAACTAAAGAAGTGTACCAGTGAAGAACGTGTCTATATGTTTCTTGCGGATCTTGATCAGCTACCTCTCCTTTACCAAGTCTAGAAGAAGCCTATTCACAAGTTTGTCGTGAAGTGCAACAACAACAGACCATGAAAACTGAATATCAACCTGAGGATCAGCCCTTGCTGTCCGATAAAACAGCTCTCGACCAGTCCTTTCTGCTCCTACCGACTCCTCTTCTCGCATTTGCACTCATTACAATAGCACCAGACATACTGTTGATTTTGCTGGAAGAAGTATAGCTATCCAGATTGGTTCAAGCTTAAACAAGCTGAGAGGAAAAATAAGAAATTTGCCGAGGTTGCATTCGCTGATGCTTTTCCATCTTCTGCTTCTCAAGAAAGAAATTCTGGTTTGGCCTTTGCTTCCACTTCCACTACTTCTAACACTTGGGTATTAATTCAGCGGCCACTAATCATATGGCTAGTAATTCTTCTCTTCTTGACTCTCTCACGCATTCAAGTTTGTTTAGGTTGTTAATGGACCCTATGCCAATTTCAGGGGCTGGGAATGTCTCACTCTCTTCCAAACTCTCTTTATATTCTGTATTACTTGCACCTACTCTCTCCAACAATCTTCTTTCCATTAGCAAGATTACTTAAAATCTTAACTATTATGTAACCTTTAATTCTACCCATTGTGTGTTTTAGGACAATCAAACAAAGATGACAATGGCATTGATAAGGACAGGGGAGGTCTTTACTACTTGGAGGGGGCAAGTAGATCTGAACCTAGCCAGTTTTCAAGTAGCAAGAGAAATATGACAGAAAAGATTTTATTATGGCAATTATCATTTAGGCCACCCACCTTTTTCTTATTTAGAGCGTTTATTTCCTTAATTGTTTCGCAATGTTTTTATTTCTAGTTTAAGGTGTGAACAATGTATTTATGCTAAAAGTCCAATTTCTTTACATGTGTCTATGTTTAGGGTCTTTTCTCTACCCTTTTGCTTCGAGCCATAAATGCATTGTGTCTTTTATTGATGATTGTGATATAATTTTAAAGTCTAAGACTGTTATTCCTCAATTTTCAAAAATGATTGACACAGTTTCATACTCAAGATCTTTCACTCGGACAATGGACATGAGTTTGTGAAACAGTCTCTTACTAACTTTTTCAAAGAGAATGACATTCTCCACCGCACGTGTGCCTATACACTACAACAAAATGGCATAGCAGAGCGTAAGAACCGCCATATCTTGGAGGTAGCTTGGGCCTTATGCTATATTATACGTGCTCCCAAATGTTTCTGAGTTAAGCCTATCATGATTATCATATTTCTTATCAACCGAATGCCTACTCATATCATTGACTATGGAAACTCCTTTGAGGATCTTTTGTTGGTTTCACTCTATTCCATCTACTCTAAAACTTTGTCCTAAAATTTTTGGTTGTGTGTTAAGCTTGATCTTCGTGCGCTTAAGTGTGTCTTCCTTGGTTACTCTAGTTCAAAAAAGGCTATAAATGTTTTCATCCTCCTACACATAAATATTATGTATCTATGGATGTTCAATTTTGTGAACACGAGTCATATTTTTCTGGAAATATATCTCTGGTTCCTCTTCAGGGAGAGATTAGTAGTACTTAGTAGTAAGGAAGAGGAACAGTTATAGTTGGAGAGGATTCATACAATTTGGGTGAGGGGGAGTCTTTAGATGCTCCCAACCAATGGCAGATGAACCCAAACTTGAGAGATTTATAGGTGAAAGGCTAACTCAATTGTTCCAAAAAGTTTAAACAAGAAATAAAAATGCTTCTGTTATGCTCTCTCTAGACTCCGATACTCCTCTTGATGATTCTATCATCCCTTCAGATGACTCTTCTGAGAGTAGGAGATACCCACTTCGTGATTGTAAAGAACCTGAAAGGTAGGAGTTTCTCAAAATTATCTTCTAATTTTATTTATCTCATTTCTGATTCTATTTCCTATCATCATCTGTCTAAAACTCACCTAGCTTTTATCCTTCAGTTGTCTTCCGTGTCTATTCCTTGTCATTTCCAGAAAGCCCTTGGAGATCCCAAATGGAATTGTGCTATGGAAGAGAAAATGAAGGCTCTCCAGAAGAACTCTACTTGGGAGATGGTTGAGTTATGTTATGGAAAGAAGATAGCATGGTTTGTAAGTGGATGTTTTCAGTGAAGTATAAACCAGACGAGATGGTTGACAGTATAAAGCTAGCCTTAATAGTGTGGGATTAACTATCAAGAGACCTTTGCTCGTGTGGCCAAATAAATATTGTTATCATTTGATCTCTTGCAGTTAGCCATCCCACCTCTTGCCATTAAGGCAATTTGATGTCAAGAATGCCTTCCTCCACAGTAATTTGATCAAAGAGGTGTTCATGGATCCTCCTTCGGGGTTTACACCAAAAAGGAGGTAAGATATGCAAGCCGAAAAAGGCCCTGTATGGGTTGAAACAGTCGCTAAGAGCATGGCTTGGACGTTTGAGCTACTCAATGAAGGAGTATGGTTTCAAGCAAGCTTTGGCATATCACACTTTTTGCATTATAAAAGAGTTGGTGATGATATAACTTTGCTTATTGTTTACATTTGATGACGTGATTGTTACAGGTAGTAACTCTAGCGAGATGGAGAAGCTTCGGAGCTATCTCACTAAGGTAATTGAAATGAAGGACTTGGGGATTCTAAAATACTTCTTGGGTATTTAAGTGTCTCGATCAAAGCAAGGACTTTTCCTCTCTCAATGAAAGTATACATTAGATCTCTTGGCTGAAATAGGTAACTCTGCGTGTGAACCTGTAAATACTCCTACTAAGTTAAGCAAGGCCTTAGTATCTACCCTAATCAAGTCCCAACGAATAAAGAAAGATATCAAAGACTAGTGGGGAAGTTGATCTATATAACTCACACTAGACCTAACCTTTCATAGGCGGTTAGTGTTGAGTCAATTCACACACAATCCGTATCTTAGAGTATCTTAAATCTGCTCCAGGCAAAGGATTATGTTCGCCAAACATGAACATCTAGATATTGTGGGTCATACAGATTCTGACTTTGCTTAATCTAGACTGGATAACGTCAGGGTATGTATCATTTGTTGGGGGTAATTTGGTGACTTAGAGCAGTATGAAACAGAATGTAGTATCATTGTCTAATGCAGATGCTGAATACCGTGCTCTTCATCTTGCTACAACAGAGCTTACTTGGCTAAAAATCCTCTTAAGTGAACTTGGGTTTGGTCCAAAGAAGCCTAGTGCTCTTTCGTGATAACACTGCAGCTATTGATATAGCAAATAATCCTGTCCAACACGACTGAACTATGTAACTTGACAGAAACTATATCAAAAATAACCTAGATTCTAGTAGGATAAAAGTTCCTTGCATTATGAGTGCGGATCAGCTGACTGATATGATGACTCATGCCGTTAGTAGTTGTCCATTCTACACAACACTATCCAAATTGGGCATGTGTAATATCTATGAACCAACTTGAGGGGGACTTAGCATGTACAACTGTATCTCCTTATTTAGCTAGGAATTAATGAATTAAAATTATGGTATTAGTTGTCAGATTGATTGATTGATTGTATTAGTAAGTTGTTAGAGTGATTTTATAGTTGTCTGATTGATTGTATAGTTGACTTTCCTTTTCAATAGGCTTCTATCTTGTACAAATACCCTTGAGATATTATGAAAGAAATCATTCAGCCAATTTATCAATTCTGCTTGTGATGGGGAACATCTTGGTCTACAATTTTGTCTTTCCATGTTCTACTCCTATCCTCCATTTGTTTAAAAATTAAACTTTTTTCCAGCCTAATAGGTTTCTTTCAACATGAATATGTGAAAATGTTTTTTTCCTCATTCATTGCTGTTTCACTGATGCAATGAGAAAAAAAATTCGGGCAGGCAGTAGGTGGTGGTGGTGCGTTGAAGCGGCAGGTGGAAGTGGGGGGCATATTTGTCGCACACAAGGGACTCGGCAATGAATATATGGTAGATGACTTACATGATTATTGATAAATAATTTAACTACTTCAAATGTTATCAGGCAATTAAGTACATGGGAAATGTACTGTCTCTTCCCAACGTTGTATGTGAACATGTTCTAAAGTAAGTTCTTTTAACTAGGAGTTGTCACGCAACTGGGAAGTTGACCAAGCCGAGCACCTAAAGCTTTTGTACGCTCACATCAGCTAAAATTAAAATGAGCAGTTTTCACAAGGTTTGGTTAATGAAAGATTTCTTCCTTAGATCTGGGGTTTATTAGAAAATACAAGCAGCCTTGAGGCAAACATGAGATAGGCCATGTTCATGCCCTATTCCATTGATCATTAAGCAATCAAGAATATAATAACAATTGGTTTGGGAATGTAAAATTTGTTTAGCAGCCATGTGATTCAAGTATAAGGCAGGTAACTTGAGGTTTACAATTTTAATACATAACACTAACTTATATGAAGCCCAATGCCTATAAGAGCTAAGCCTACCTTGCTCATGCTTTGCTCAAATTCAAATTTGAGCTTTAACCCAAAGCTTACACCTGGTTTAAACTTTATAAGATCTGAAATTACCTAATTGAGCCCGCAAGCGTTGAGCTGCCTGGGACTCATTGGAAGTCCTACAAGATAAACCTTAACATGAGGGGATATGCAAATCATAGTGATTAGGATGCATGATAATAACCAAGATTTAAACTATTGATTTCAACAATGTAACAGGCATCCTACGAGGAAAGAATGATTTTATAAAACCACATGCTTACCTATGTGTGTCAAACTTTGATGACAACTACAAAACACAATATTTCAGAGGAAGAATGAGCTTGCAAACTATTGCAACATGACATAGAATACGGAGTAACAGATCCAGGAGCAACAGAAGACAAAAAGTTTAGTTCCTCTTCCTTTGACATAGAGCTAGAACTATAAGAAATGTAACTCTTAAGAAAGGAAGTGGCAATTCAAGATGTATCATCCAAAAGATACACGGAATGAAGGGGAAAGGGATTTAAGAACAATAATAATAGCATACTGAAATGTAGCAAAGCAACAACAGTGGTAAAAAGATCTATGAACAAGAATATGAGGTCAATACCTTCATAACTTCTACAACAGGAAGCTGAAAATGAATCAGAGAAGACTGTCCCATCATTGAAATTTGAGATTGATCATTAACAGCATCACTATCTTCTTCTTCAACATCATACATGTTCAACATCCTACACATAATAATGATTGCACATTAACGTTAATATAACAAAGTTAATTTATAGCTACAGTTCAGGAAATTAAATACTAATAACAATGAAAAATTTTGAAAAATCAAAAATTAATTAAAAATGAGTGAGATCTCAAAGTGAGAATTTAAGAAGACAGCTTAATCGAGGAATTAGTAACACAACTCACATCTGAAAATGCTTAAGACAAGCTACAACTAGTTGCCATTTCTCACAAGGATCTGCATAGGCTCTCTGCGGGAATGGACCAAATACATGATCATATATAAATCTGAAGATTCCAATGAATCTGACAAAAAAATCAAGTCGTCAGAGGAAAATCTCACAATAAAACAGGATGGCATGATAAATGTTTAATAGTCACTACCTACGTCCTCTGTCGCTGACATCCCTTTCCTCAGCAATAATAGTATTTAATAGATTAATAAATGATATAGTCGAAGAGTACTGCTCTCTCCGTGCTTCAATTTCATTTAACTCAAATCTCATATCATAAACCTGCAATATAAAACCATAAAAATCTATGACAGCAAAATCAAAAAGCGTTGAGATTCTTCTGCAGTTAAAACTCAGAAAATAAACAAATGAAGAGAATTAGAAATTAACTATTTGAGTTATATTTACTAAAAAAAAAATAGTAATACAGTAACAAAGTACTCTCCCCCATCCCAAACTACCTGCTTTTCATGTGCAAATTCATTCAACAAAATAGACTGCAGAACAGCTTAAGGCTGTCACACCAATTCGTCTTTCTTTCAGGTGAAGTTAAATTTTAGTCGAATTCTAGCTTCAACTGGCAAAACAAAATTTTAGATACAGGAGCGAGTTGCTAAAAGGGATATAAATGGGGAAGATACTACTAAATCAGAGTTTTAAAAGGGAAGATAGCTATACTGAGCTCCTAATCAATCAGATCAAATATTACTAGCATAGATTTCAAGTAACCTACCAGTGTGTCCATTGCATGTCCACTGTTCCCAACATTTGGCCCAACAACTACTGGTAGGTCATACTGCTCTAAGTGCCTCCAAATTGTATCTTTCATAACAGGAGACACATGGACAAATGTAGCAATGGCACTACGCAGTGCACCCTATAAAACATAGATGCAAAAGAAAGTCAGACGTAGAGCCCAGTAGAAACATTTTTAACGCCGTTAACAATGAAACAAAATTAAAAATGAGAAACATATGCAAAAGCAGCAAAATCAACCTTGAGATAAGGAGGCACATTCTCGTAACTAAGGAGCTTGAACAATGGCTCAATATCAGGAAACCAGTTCTTCCTTTCAATGGGACTCCCATTTTCCACAACCTACATCACAGAAAAAGATAATAAGGAACTAAGCAGCCACACCTTCATTTTTATTTACAAACATGACTTTATAAAAACATTGCTATGCTTTGTTGAATGTTTTTCATGATAGTATGAAACTATAATTATAAACATACAGGCATGACAAGTAGGAAGCCTTAGCAGACGGCAAGCTAAAGGTTAATATACACAATTCCACAAATTGACAGTAGACAGAAAGTGCAATGGAAAGGAATCCGAACCATTACAGATTATAAATTCTCAAAAACACTCAGACGCACAAAACTTTACAAATTTCATTGAACATAAATCAGTCCGAAACACTAATTAGTCAGGATTCATGGCTCAAACATCCACAACTTTCGGAAAAAAAAAAACGATGTCTTACAGCAATGATACCTAAAACCATCTTCATGAGCATTATAATACTGATCTGAGATCACGATAAGAGCACGCCAGTTTACTGACTCAGTCAGTCTAATATAGTCAAAGTTTTCAAATTTCTTTTTTTTTTACGTTTAACCCATTTCTGAAAATTAAGACTGAAAAAAAAACACGCAAACAACTGCTTTAACCAATAAATTTTAAACGGAATACAACAAAAATAAATTGTTGGTCAAAAAAAATTAAATAGAATTCAACAAAAACAAATTTATTAGATGCATGCCAAACACTTAACAAAATGGTTTTTAAAGAGGATTAAGTGAAGAAACTAAAATCCATTACACTGAGACAAAAAAAACATCACTAGTACTAGATCATTGCGTCTCAGAGAAAAAAATTACCTACTAAAGTGTACAAGATAATCCATACAAGTGCAATGTTAGATTGAGGAAACGGAAATTAACAAATGAAGAATGAAAAAAGAAGCAAAGTGAACAAAAAAATCATTGCAGTATAATCTTATTAGTAAAAATAGTATATGTAGTCAGAGAAAAGTAAGCAAAAAATTAGGGGCGATATACAGATGACAGCAGAGAAAATTCAAACAAAACATAACATGCAAAAACAGAAAAGATGCAAGAAATTACAATATATGTCAGGTCAAAAACTTGATAAGCAATCAATGAATAAGCAAAAAAATAGCTGCAGCACAATTCAGTGTGTAAAGGTACCTGAATGAAACATAGTTAATATTTTCAGTTTTTTAAACCTACTAAAAGATAAAATGATATTAACTGAAGAATAGTTCAGTATTTCATTTTGACATTAGCATTTAAGATTATCTAAGGAAGACATTTTGCTGAGAATGAATGTTTGACTTCAAAAGTCATACAAGATATCCTCAACGGATTCAACGGACTACATCATATGTTGCATTTGCAAATGATCAATTACATTTTCGCAGGTGCACGCACATTATAAATTATTAGCTATATTTATGATCAATTAAAGATGGACCTAATTAAATAATTAAAAAGCTTAATTGCAACAGTTTGGCAAATGGAAAAGTCATTAGGTCCCATCTCTTTTTGCATTGACTTCTTCAATTTGGGAAAATCAATTCAGCGCCTACTTCATCTATTGTCATAGTCATGTTTCACTCTGTTCAATTGCTTATGATACCTCATCCACATACTAATACCAGCAAGGTAAGTAAAATAATGCAGGATTACTACACCTAATTCTAAGGTTTTATTTCAGCTTCAGAGTGATTCTAAAGTTATATCTTTTGGCCTAATCTTCTTATTCCTCTTCGTTTCTTTTTCTTAACAATCTTTCCAAACATTATATTATTTGCTGGACAACCTTTAACTTCTAAATTAAAGGACTGTCCTGCATCATCTTAAATATGGAGATCAAAAGAAAAAGTTTTTAGTTGGACTATCAATAAGTTCTCTTTAATATATTCCACAAGCAATGCTCCAATTAAGAAAGCCATTTTGGATGGCATATACTGGCTGAAAGTAATTCAATCCATGAAGAAGACTCTTCCTAAGATTAAGTGACAAGAGAAGAGAAGAGAAGAAGAAAAACAAGGGAAACATCAAAAGAAAGATATCTAACGAGGAGAAAATGCACACAGCCTTAAACCCTACAAACTCAAACTCATGACTTCTAGGATACTCCTCACCAACCTTTACAGTTGTGCCTAAGCCGCCTGTAAAGATAAGAATTATCATTAGGAATACATTGAACATATTCTCTCTTTGAGCTCACATATTGGACTAATATCACCAATAAATTCGTTCACACAAGAATATACTACTAAGTGGCGACTCTTCTGCGAGCCCATTTGGAGATGGTTTGAACTAGAGCCAGCGGAAGAGATTCTAAATTGTGAGCTTGTAATATATAGGTGGTGAATGAAGAGTGGTGGGAGTTGGCTCACCGGGTTGTAGCCAGTTTGGTGGAGGCACCAAATAAAAGAAATAGATAATTGTTAAAGTTGGCCATGGCTGCGGATTGGCACAGGATGACACAATACAGTTATGCCGATTCATTAACATATCTTGACTTAATGAGTCATATCACATGGTAAACTTTCAAAATGATCGCGTATTTTATACACAACCCAATAAGACCCAATCCAACAAACAGCATTACTACAACATGCTATAATATGGCTCATGGGGCATTGCCACTTGCAAGCTAAAGGTACAGTAAAAACATTGGTAGTATTTACTGCATTAGTATTTGAACACGTACCATGGCTTTAAGCACATAGACAGTCAATTAATTCTCATTAAGAATGCATCATTTGAAAAAAAAAAAAAATAGAAAATAGAAACAGGAAACTTCCAACCACAGAGCAATATGTTGGATATCTGTCCTCTGGTAACCAAAGAGATAGTTAATGAGTCTAAACCATGTAGTTTAGAATTTTTACCTGTTTTAGAACATTCAAGTATGCAACAAGTGCTTTGGCATCCCCTTCCTGAAACTCTGGTAATACTGCTCCAGGACTCTGAAAAGACTGTTTGAATTTTTCTTCATAAATGGATAAACAGTCGAATAAGGTACTCCACCCGATGGAGCGGAATGTTTTCCCCTGAAGCAACTCAAAAACTTTGGAAGCGCCCTCCGGATTACAAGCCTAATTGAAGAAGCAACACCAAACAAGCGAACGAATGAAATAGCATTGACTTAATATTTTTCCAATGCTTTTCAGCCATAAATGGTGGTGGGGGTTCACTTCACATACCAAGGTACTCAGCATCTTCAAGAATGCCACAAGTGTTTGAAAATTAGTGTGATCCTCACCAGAAAACTTCACAAACGTCCAAATAGCATCATTACCAGACAGTAGCTCAGGTTCCTTCTGGAGAAAGTATCACAGTTAGGTTACAGTATATCAGGATCTAAAAATAACACCATAAAGTAAAAGATACTAAAATGCTTGAGAGAACTTGTACCCAATCTTGCTTAGCAAACATATTGTCATTGTATTGACATGAAGTCAAGAACATTTAAGCATTAAATTATCCCCACCCCCACCCCCACCCCCACCCCAAAAAAAAGAAAAAAATTACCACTGAATTCTAAATTGAGAAGAGAAATATAGGATATTAGAGATACTTGAGAGCCTCAAGAACCTCCCATCCTCAGGTGCAAAACCCAAAAAAATGTAATCAAAAGCACCAAAAAATAAGATTATATATGATCCCAAAATACTGAAAGCTGAGAAGCAATCCAGCAAAAACCAACAACTTATAACTATCCACTTTTCTAGCATTTGTCCTTTCTTTCCACCCAAATAAATGGAAAGCCTTAAGAAATCAGAAGTCTATCTTGAGAATAGCTTAAGACCCCTTAAAGGCAAGTCTACAGCTTTTTCAAACCGGAGTTGGGTTTAGTAATAATAATGTTTATGCTCAGCAGAGTGATTTTACCAGTTCAACTTTCACAATATAAGTGGTAATTGGAGCAGAATAGAGAAAGAAGGGTAACGGATTTACCTTAGTGGGATAAAAATATGGGTAAATTACACGTACACCCCCGAGGTTTTGCCTAATTACAAATACCGCTCGTTGCTTAGAAATTACATCTACACCCTCTGATGTTTAGCTCCTCCAACATTTACGTCACCCAAACAGTTTTTCAAAATGCCCTTTCGCAAGAGGGAAGTTTTTTTGACTGGTTTTTTAATTTCACAGGCATAAGGAGGTAATTATAATTTATGAAACAATACAGGTTGCCATTGTAACAATTTTAAACTATTTTTAAATGTGATCGCTTATAACCTTTGCAATATATGCTGCATATACACTCCATTATTTCCAACATTTGCTAACAACATTTACATGGATGGAGCACTTCATACAGTAATGCTAATGAGTTAAAATTTAGGAAAGATGACTAGTATACTATAGTAAGTGGAATCACATGCCTAAATAAGTGATATAATAAGAATTATCTATAAGCTAGTGATAGATTAAAAATGAACTTTTTTGTGAAGAGTAACATTTAGGGGCAATAGTCAACAAAATAAGTTTGATAACAACTAACTAATAAAAGTATTTAAAAATATTTAAATTTTCTTCTCAGAATTTTTAACTGATACTAAAAAAAAAATCCTATATGAAAATTATATTTTGAATCAATTCTGAAAACTAAATCAAATATTTTGGCCAATTTTTTTCAGTTTGGTTCAACCCGAATTTTTCATTTTCATGTTTAGTTCAACTGGTTAACCAAATAGCGAACACCCCCTACTGCGGCTGCGCAAGAGAGGATCTACATAAGCAAAAATTGGACATGGCAAAGGTAGGGTGGCGACAGGACCGCATATTATGGAATGATACTCATATTGGGTAGGAATATTAATGTGAAGTAGATAAAAAAAAAAAAGGGAGTAAAATTTGGAGAATTAAAAAGATTTAACTTTACAAAAAACACCAACATGATGTTCAAATATAGCAAAACTCATGCAATCAATATATTGCAAAATTGTAATCCATACATTAGATTAGCACCCTTATGATATAAATATCATATATAACGCCATGGATAGTGAAAGGCAAAAACATCAAAACTACCATAGATGTCCCTCTAAAAACAAGGGTAAAAAAGTCAAAACAAACATATTTTTGATATGTTACATTAAGAGCGCTTATAATATTAAAATACTACAGACCCCCTGTATGGTTAGGGGTAAAAAGTTCCATTAACTTTATAAGTTATTTTTTTTATTTTTGAAATTTTTTAATCACAGAAAGTGTAGGGTAAATTTGTCATTTTGTCGATTCCACGTGGGGTTTCTTAATGAAGAAAAACGTCAGGGGTTATAGATGTAATTTTCAAAACAATGCAGGGTTATTCGAATTTAGGCCAAACCTCAGGGGGTGTAGTGGTAATTCACCCTAAAAATAGAATTGGTGGGATAACCAAAACTGAATCACAGGGGGAACTGTACAACTGCTGTGTCACTGACGCATCGATATATATATATGAACACATCATGATTCCAATAATTAGAGCTGGAGCTCATTTGATTTATTTCTGGAAAAACTAGAACAGATCCAGATAGACTCTTATTTGATGACTATGGCAGGAAGATTCTATGGGCTGAGTTCTAATTGAACCGAATAGGAAGACTATTGACTAAGATCTAATCAAGCTGACTAAAAAATAAATCATAATTTCCAGGGATAAACATTAGATTGCAATACCACAAAGTGGTGACTGCATCACCAAATGGTTTCCACATCCCCACATCAATGCCTTAACATACCTAGTATTATGCAAATATGACAATGATATCGTGAACAAAACTGAAGTGATACAATAGTAGAAGCCAAGTTGAGACCTTTGGCAGCCTTGATCATATTCAGTACATCAAGAGATAGGTATGTATCAAAAAAATGACAATAGGTTGAGTAAATTGTGACCTCATAAACAACTTTTTCATATTTGAAGTTCAGCTACTTCATTCTTTGTAGAAAATTCTGTATTCGCTAGCGAATGACCAGTTACAAATAGTTCATACACAGATCAGAAACCCACTCACATGATAGACCATAAATAATACGCTTAATAATTAACATGTTGCATTTAGAAGAGGAAATAGCATGCTGACCTGATAAATTTCACTCACAAACTCCAAAAGGGAGACAAAAGGTTGCTGCCCAATTTCATAAGTTTCTTGAGAATGGCCACTGCCTTCAATCATCTGAGTATGTGTGGCAGCAGAGCGGTATGGACTAAGCATAGCCATAGCTTTCTCTTTTGTTTCTTTTACCTGTCAAATCGTTTTTGAATCAAAGCAGCAATTTCCAACAGTATCCTAAGAACAGTAAAATATAAAGTGTATGCTCAACATTCTTATAAAGCACAGTGAAGTTATAACAATGCAACAGCTACATTGAAATCATATTATGTGAAGAAACAACCTGTACGTTAATCTTGTCTAAAATTCAACTTAACAAAGCCTCACCCCAGCCTCATCCCAAACTAGCATCAGTCCACTACATGGATCTTCCTTTCCACTCTTCAAATCAAGGACCATCTCCAAAGTTAAGCCACAAAGGTTCAAATCTTCTAAGTTACCTCATTCCACTTGATTTTGGGTTGACCTCTTCCACTACCTTTGCATTTAATACAAGTCCCGTGACTTTTTCCAACTGTGTATCCTGCACCTTCATCGGAGACAGCCCAAAATATCCATGAAGCATTTAACTGACTATTGAAGATGATCATTATCAACTGCATCTAGTTTGATTAACCACAAATCCAGATAAAAAATCCTATCTCAGCCATACTTTGTCCACGACTATTTTTCAGAGGTGAATATTTGGTCCAATATAACATATTAAGACCTATGCCGTTTACATAGACAACCCCTGAGGCTTGGCGTAAAACAAAGACACCCCCTACTATTTCAATAATTACACTAACAACCCTGTCAATGACTACCCAAAAAGTTAACAATTTCAGCAAAATGACCTTCTTACCCTCCGTTAGTCATCCAAAAAAAGTAGAATAAAGACCAAGATATCCTGAAAGTTAAGTGACCAAACTACCCCTACAGGTCTTTTTCTGTAACATAATTACACCAAACTCCCTCCCTGCCCCCCTCCCTCTCTTATATATATACATACATTTATATATATTATATGCATAAGTTGTGCGTACATATACGTACATATAGATCTTCATATGTAAAACTGTACATGTATAAATACACATGCTTTCTCTATTTGTTCTTCATTGCTATGGGGTTGGCATCTCTACCTTGGCCATAGAGAGAAGATAGTGGCAGTTGTGGTTGGAGCTGGATATTAGGGATGTGAGAAGATAGTGGCGGCATAGTTGTTAGGTGAGGCGGAATAAGGGATTTTGCACCAGTATCTAGGAGAAGAGGGAGATGCTGGTTTTGCAGCTAGTGCTGGGGGTAGGGAGGCACAATTAGAGTTTGGAATGGGGGTGGCAGCGGTCAGGCTGGGATGGGGGATGGGAGCAGGCAGAGCAGCTTCATCTAGGATTTGGATAGAGGTGGCAGCAAAGGGGTTCAGATAAAGATGGCACAGCCAAGATTTGAGATTGGGAGGAGAAGGGGAGGAAAAATAGCCAAAAAGAAAAAGTATTACACTTAAACCTCCTGTAAAAAAAAAAGACAAATAAAAGAAAAAAACAGGACGAAAAAATATAAAAAACTGAAAAGGAAAGGGGAATAGCCAGAAAAAAATTACATACCTTCAGGCCCCCTGAAATTTTTTTCATAATATCAGTTAGACCATCACATGCACCGCAAATGCGCAAGATTAAAATTTTTTGTCCAAAAAGATTGATCAACTCATGACCACAATGTCCAGGGGGAAAATTGGGTTTTCATTACGTATTTATAATGACATCAACATTTTCCATAATACAAGTTGACCAGCAGGGGAACCTATAAGGAAGATATGACTGACATGGGGTGTAAATGTAATTATTGAAACAGTAGGAGTGTTTCTGTAATACGCCCAGGGGGTGACTATGTAATTATCCTTTTTT
Organism: Paulownia fortunei; assembly: GCA_019321725.1. Classification (NCBI taxonomy): domain Eukaryota; kingdom Viridiplantae; phylum Streptophyta; class Magnoliopsida; order Lamiales; family Paulowniaceae; genus Paulownia; species Paulownia fortunei. Next base: position 10,251,074 of record CM033105.1, on the reverse strand, counting down.
ATGAAGTATCTAGGAAAATCCAAAGTAGACATGACTTGCAGGTAATAAATAAGCTTTCTCATGACAATATCGTCGTATGATAACAATGCCCACATGCCAATAATAGCTTCAACATGAAGAATGAACTGTGACATAGTCACAATTACCATGAAATCGAATACAGGGACAATTTATAAATGTAGACCAAACAAACGTAAAACGATAGTGAACTTTTATTGAGTTGGTTTGTAACTCAACTCACAACTCCAAAATTCCATTTGATAGACTTATCTTATGCTAATTTGAGGTCAACAACATGGAACCTCTTTTTCCAGATGTTCATCATAGGCCATCTCTAAAGTTAAAGAGATTCAAATCCTTTCAAATTACCTCATAAATAATTTCAAGCCAATCTCTCTCTCAAGGTTTATCACTAATACTGATGAAATCACATGTCCTAATCAGTGTAGTACTACCATTCGTTGAATGTGCCAAAACCATCTCAATTGATCCCTTTAGCAATTCATCTTCAACAGACAACACTTTAGGTAAGTCACAAGTCAGTTATTTCTTACTTCATCTTCTTGTTGTAAAGCAATTAATATTTATATGTCAATCATATATAATTAACGTGGATGTTGTATCTAAATTGATCCAATATGACGTTTAATGTCCTACAGCATCATTACAATTTCCTATAGAACCTTGAAGGAATTTTCCAGTCACACAAAACCCCGAGGCTATTCTCCACTTAACTATCAGGCTTAATCTCAGATAACTCCCACCCTATGACTTATCAATCGCACGTATCTATAACATAGACAAATAATATAAAATTGCAAACATGCAACCTTGGAAAGAAAACTTCCCAAGTCAGGCAATTTCCAATTCTGTCTCAATATTTAGTAAAGATTTGATGCATGACTTCGAACAAAAACCTAATTCAACCAACCTTGTCTCTGGCAAGTGGATGAGAAAGAAAGCATGTCATTTGCTTGTGAAGATAAGCATTGTACATGTAGATCATATCCTCGTCATCATTCTGCACAAAAACAGGCCAGTGAAATTGATGGCAAGCTCAAGGACATGGACATAGAAAACCAATCTAGCAGCTACTCCTAGTCAACTAAATATCACACTATCAACTTTAGATAAAGTATTGGTACTTGACTTATTAAGAAAAGGGATGATATAGCTATAACCATAAGATTCAAGCAAGAATGCAAATCAACATATATAGCAAGGGTAACACAAACTTACGAAGGAAAAAAATAGGGGGAAAAAGCCTAGCACTAAGCAATAGTAATTCTACTTAAGTTGTGCAAAGCCTTTTACTAAATTACTCCAGGCACTAGAGGCCAATTAACATGTAAAAAATCAAAAACAAACAGTAACTAGTGGATTAATTAAGGTGAACAACAAAAGATCACATAGAATTTATTGGTTTTGGTTAAACAAGTTAGTGTAAACAAGACTCGCTAAATGCAGAGTTGAGTTCCTTAGGTGTAAATAAAAATAGAACATTGAAAACAATATATAAATTTCGTAAAAGAATTTCTAGTACATTCATAACATTTTTCAGCCTTCAAATATAGAATGCAAATCCCAAGCAAGAATACATCCATCAATTTTTCATTGGCAGGGGGGAAGCAAAAGGAGAAAAGGAAAGGAAATAGAAAATAGATTAAATATATATATATATACTGATATTTTTGCACTTTTGATGGAACTTCACCTATCAACTTTGCTTTAAAAGAAAATCACTCCACTAGAGCAAGTCATACAACAATATTTAAGATCTGCATATGCTACAAAATATAACAAATTAGGCCCCACATGTAACCGAACAGAAGTATTCTTAGCACTAAAATGGTTTCTGGGGACGCTTGTGCCATATCATGTCCACACATTCAAGCACTGAGCTATGATCAAAACCATAACCTTAAAACATATACACCACCGCCTCCCCAACCCCCACCACCCGCAACTACAAAGCCAATTGAAAATGAGGTGGTGCCTCCAATGTTGGTCCCATTTCAGAGTTTGTCAGGATGAGATAACTCAGAACTATTCCTAGTTAGGTTTTGAAGAAGTATTTCTTAAGTACGTCACCTATGGAATCAAAAGGCAGAAAACAAACCAAAGAACAGAAATCAAATCCATGTTTCTATGGCCTATTGCCATTAGATTGAAAAACAAATGATGGGGGATTGAGAAGCTGCCAACCCCTAGCTATGAAAAACCAAATGTTCAAGTATTCCTTTTTATGCCATAGAAAGAAGCTGTAAATTAAACTTGGAAACTAGCAACTCTGTTACATTCAAATTCATGATTAAAAAGAAATTTTGAACTCGCGTACGGTAAATCAACCAAAAACACGATTGAAGAAAAAAAGAAATGAACAATTATATATCCTTCAATTAAAAGATCTGCAGCATATGAGATGGCAACATAAACCAAAGGTTTTTACATAGAATCCATCTGCAGAGAAGGCAGCGGATGAGGTTTCAATACAATATTAATTTTAGGAGACATCAGGAAGTGTGTCTTCCAGTCAAGAGGCTGATCAAAATTAAATTAAGGAGCTTGCAATTCTATTCACCCTTGGAATCAAACTGAGATTTAAAGAGTTCATTAATGCTTCATTTATCACTACATCTGTCCAATAAAAACATTAATCACCAACCTGATATGCTGCAGTGCGAAGAATCTTATCCAGCCAAAACTGGAAAACATTATTGGCAAAAATGACTTCCAAGCATGAGAGAATACTTTTCGTATCATTAGACAAAGTACTAGCTATCATCTCCTTTGCATCATTTCCATCTTGTACCAAAATCAAATGTACAACCCATGCAAGCCTTACACAATCAACAAAGCCTTCAACTACAGGATCATTTCCGGCAACCATCACCTGAAGGAAGCATTAGATCAAGTAAGGTTCATAATGGCAGAGATAGAGATACAATATCAGACAAGTAGGCACAGTTTGTCTTACAATCTCGTTAAACTCATGCCTAAAAGAAGCATCACGAGACAAGACAGGCACTTTGTCAGGTGCTGTGCTCAAAGCATCTGATATCAAAGCAATGACAAGAGAGAAAAGAAGGCTATATGTAATCTGCAAAAGCAAAAAGGATAGAACTTTATATCATCAGTAACAAAAGTAAAGGAAAATAACATAAACTCAAGAGACCCATTCCCTAACCGAACAAGAAATGAAAAAGAAAAAGGGAGGGGCAAGCAAGTGCTTAATAAACAATCACAGTTTCTAAAATCATATCAACAGATACTAGTTTATTGCTGGAAGGAATTTTGCCTCTAGCAGAATCATGCTCCACATGAATAAGAAATTTATAGTGCTTTTGCATATAATTACCACAGACGACCTTGCAGACCATGTTTTCCAAAAATTTGGTTTAACTGTTAGATGAAACTCATCCTATCGAGAAAAATTTGGTTTTAGGAACTTTACTGTAAGTATCTGTAAGTAAACTTTCATGGTGGGCCCTTATAAAAAACAATTCACTGATCCTTTCTATATGATCAGCATATATAAAACTGAACATACTGCATGCAGGCTTGAATGAACAAGAAGCTTGGACACTATTAGAAAAGGAGTACCAGCCCATTCAATTCTTTGTTCTCAGTAAGTATTGATATTATAGAACTCTACTTATTCTATGTAAGAGACATAAATACCAACTTAATGAAGGGAAGTAAATATTAACCTATGTTTGTGTGGTGATAGCAAGGGCTAAGGGGAAATTCAGAAAAGGACTAAATGTGCATGGTTTGAGCAGAGGATAATCTCTTAGAGATGCATAGACCAATAAAATCATGGTTAGGTGAGTACATTTGAACTGTAAGAGAAATGACATGCACCAATAATGTACAATGCAATTGTGAAATGTCTTTGTCCAACTATGGAGCCCTACAAAATACAGAAAAGGAGAACAAGATACCCAGACCTGATGCTTCAAGGAATCTGTGGCCCCATTGTATTCCCCGGCACTCTCTTTTAAAGCAATAAATATGTCTATAACATCTTTAGAGCCTGCACGGAGAAAATGCAGTCAGTTCATTTATATCAGTTCTTACAAAGAGAAGCACCAAAAATATGCTAAGTCCTCTTCGTATCCAAGCTCATTTTCTATCACTTCATTAATCTCATAGCCAAAAGCATGAGAGGGAAACTATCAACCTTGCTCGTGCCAAATCATAGACAGCAAACTTGAGGAATACATTTATTACGATTGGATCAAAATATTCACAATAAAACTATATATGTTAGAGGTGGTTCTATTTAATGGTAAATTAAGGCCATCACCTCTTTATTGGCTTACTGCAAGAAATTAGTCAAGCAGCAGGAACAGAAAACAACATGTTCTAAAGTAAAGATGGCCATAATAAAGGGAACAGAAGCTCCAGAAATAACTATGGTTAAAGACTGCTGGGATTTGACATAGCACAATGGAAGGTAATGATTGTTTTATAATTACTCAACATAGAATGTTGATAAGGACTCAGGCAAACTTTAGTGATATGTAGCACTTCAGCCCCAACCCAAAGGAGATACCAATAATCTTTGTAATTAAGCACGACAACGCTGTAGCGTTCACAAAATAAATCCATAAAAAGATATCCTTTTTGAAGCTTACTCGCTCGCTCAACCAAAATTGAAAGAACAAGGCAATGACCAATAATGAGCCTTTCTCTAGAAATTACAGCTTTCCTTTCAACCAGAGCACCCCTTGAGTCAAGAATGTAGCTCTCAGAATTGGGCCCTCCTAAGCCCATTGGCTCTTCTCTTCTGAGCTCCTAGTTGAAAAGAAGAAGATAATGATGTAAAGAAGTTAATAATGAAGAAGAGGAATAAGAAGAGAATGATATAATGATGAACAAGAAGAACACATAAAAAATGGGAAAATCCAGAAAAAGTAAAATAAATTAAAAAACAAATAAAAAGGAGAAACAAAAACATAACAGAAGAAAGAAATGTAAAACCTTCATGCCTTCATGGATCTACCGGTAATATAACTTATCAAGCACATCATCTAAAACAGTTTCCTTGTAATAATCCATGATAACAAGCAGTCTTCTTTGCAAAAACTTGCTATGGAAGAAGTGCTACCTTTTAAAGAAAGCAATAGAAGTGCTAAGATTGCAAAAGTTGTGCAGGTTGCAAGAACTTTTGATAGTGGGTGTTCAAGGTTTTTAAAAACCGTACCAAAGCCAACTGAAATTATGGTTTTTTTTCCTACAAAAATAAAATTTTTAGTATGGACAGTTACCGTAGTGAATATTTTGGGGTCTTGATTTTAAACTTTTGATACTGACAAAAAACCATACTGAACCGGTCTATTATGCAATTTGAGTAAATATATTATTACTCGTGCTATATATTAGACGTCAAAGTTACTGATTTAATTGACTTTTTATAGCAAGGCCCTTTAGACTAGGTCCCCTGGGTATGAATTTCATTTCTAATTAGATTATGAAGATGTTTTTGACTTTTTTATGTACATCAATATTTGCTATAGTTCTAAATACTAGGTTATAGAGTAACATGAGAAAAAAAGGTTGTAGTTTATGTAACTTTTAGTTTTTACAAATTGTCTTTGTCTTTGCAGTTTAATTTTTAAATTTGAATAATTCATTATTCTCTTAACAAAGTATATAAGATTAAACTGCTAAAGTGAACTTCTGACATGAAAACATTACACATTTTTTAAGGTCAAATTATTATTGCTTTGGAATCCAAAATTGATGTTTTGTTAACGCTAGATGCCATTCTACTTTTATTTATATATCCATTGGAGAACCACAAAATCATATTAGATTTGATGCCTACTTCGATTGGTAAACGACAAGTTCTGCTTCTAAATTACTACCACCATTTGTAGGTTAATTTATTTTTAAGAAACAATTAAACTTTAACTACCTTTTAAAGCTTTATACGTTTCTATCATATGAAGTCAACTATGAATTATTTGCCTAAATTTATTAACGACTTTGATTTTCTTGATTAGTGTTTTATTGGATTAATTTATAGTCAATTTTCATGTCATGGAAAAAACATTATACTAACTCATTATGGCATAATAACACAACTTTCTTGTGTTATTGAAAAATTATTACAAAAACAGGAATTTAATTTGGGATCAAATATTATAAATATGAAATAAAGCCAACCCAACCGTACTGTACCGAAACTGCATGATACCGCATGTGACAATACCGGTTTCAAAAACTTCAGTGTTGGTTTTAAACATCTAAATACTGCAATGATTTGTATGGTATTAATTTTATGAATAAACTACAAAAACAAAACCTTGTGTTCCCCTAGTTGATACGTAGGACTAAGCTGGAAATTCAAGTTTGTAACATAACGTGGTAAAGTATCTGATTGCTTTAGGTTGCCCAAGTTGTCCGTCAATTCTGAAAAATAGCATACTTGCAGATACATACTAAAACTTGAAACAACTTAATTCTGGATGCATATTTATTAATTATCCATAAATAACAAAACTAATTTTATCAATATATGTTAACAAAACTAATTTTATCAATATATGGTAATAATTTATGTTAACAATAAATTATAGATTATTATTTATCAATAAAAACATAAGTAGTTTTTCAGTATATTTTTATTTTTATGTTAACAATAATTAATTGTTTCTTGTCATCCAACTCTATTTTTATTATGTTAAGTACCTAATGATAACAATAATAATAATAATAATAACAGTAAAATTAAGGGATAATTTCAATTTTGGTTCCTCAACTATGCCACTAAATCAATTTGGTCCTTTTGCTTCAGGCTGTATTAATTTTGGTCCGCAACATTTCTAAAATCCATCAATATTAGCCCGTGCAGTTAACATTCCGTTAGTTTCTATTCGTAAAGTGCATGTGCAGGTCATGTGCTGTGCATTGGAATGGAAGAGGAACACTTCGCATCATATTGAAAAACGACCCATACACTTCGCATGATTGCAGTGGAACATGTCTGCCATGCAAGCTCCTGGGTCACGTCAAGTGCGATGCCACCAATTACTCCATCTACTACCTCAGGCTTCCAAGTGTTAGGTTCATTAGCCAAATTCCGGCCAATACGTGAGTTAGCTCACTCAACTTCAAGTCCTACACCTCTTCTTCGACCGCCTCTCTGACCCAATCCTACCCGACTTCTCCCAACTCAAGCTCCTTCGCGACGTCTACCTACAGGACAATCAGTGAGTTTCCGTCAACTCTGACCGAGTTGACTCGTCTCACCCAGCTCGACCTCAACAACTTTCCTGGTCCGATCTCATTTTTGGTCAACAATCTGACCCATTTGACATTTGATAGGGCTCTTTCTACAGAATAATGGCTTCTACGAAAATCTCGAGCATCGCCCGACTGAGCCTCATCAATTTTAACGTCTCGAACAACCATCTCAATAGTTCGATCCCTAACATGCTCACAAAATTCCTAACCTACACATTTGCAAATAACATCAATTTCTGCAGCGAGCCAACCCTTTTTTCCCTTACCCAACGCCTTTCCTTACATCACCTCCAACTCTCATCCCATCTCACACAAAGAATAGAAAACTCTCCGCTGCCGCCATTCTCACAATATTAGTCACTGGTGGAATACTAATACTAATGCTAATGCCGTCATTTTCCTTCTCATCAGGAAAAGGAAAAAATGGGAAAGCATAAAATGCAGAAACCACCAGCAATCTCAGCGACGAGCACAGTAGGAGAGGCTGGAACACCATAATCAGAAGACGATGTCACTGAGGTTCAGCAGAGGGGTCGCAGAGTAATAAGCTGATTTTCGGCGGTGGATACAGTTATGATTTTGAGGATTTGTTGAGAGCTTCAGCAGAAGTGTTAGGGAAAGGACTGTGGGTACAAGTAACAAGGCAGAGTTGGAGAAAGGTACAAAGGTATTGGTGAAGAGGCTTAAGGATGTTGCGGTTGCGAAGAGAGAGTTTGATCAACAAACAGAGGTGTTGGGGAATATTAAGCATCAAAATTTGCTGCCTTGGAGAGCTTTTTACTATTCCAAGGATGAGAAATTGTTGGTTTATGATTACATGCTTTCTCGTAGCTTATCTGCCTTTCTTCATGGTAATGTTTCTCGTGCCTCTTCCCTCCCAAGACTGAAATGTTATTAGTTTTGGCGCTAAAATCTCCCCCCAAACTGATAAGAACTCCCTCCAACATTTCCACCAGAAACTAATGGGAGGTTAACGGCAGGGACCAATATCGATGGATTTTAGAAATGTTTGGGACCAAAATTGATACGGCGCGAACCAAGCAGACAAAAACTGATTTAGTGGCATTGTTAAGGGACCAAAATTGAAATTATCCCTAAAATTAACCATATTAATCACAAAAATTAACTATAGTACAATTACAACAGAAATAATTTTATCTATGTTTACTCTAATGTTAAACAATAATTTATTTTTTTCTTAGTCACCTACATGAATTCAAATAAGTCAATTAAATACCTTATGATGATACCAAAAATAATAATAATTTATTCTCTAACATGTACCATAATCCATTCTTTATTTTTTTATTTTGGTATTTTCACTGATTCAGTTCATCATTTTTTTATACTTCATTTGTTATTTTGATGGAACTAACTTATAATTATTATCATTATTATTTTGTAACAATAATTATAACAAATTTTGTTGCTTTAACTAATTACTAAAAATACTAAGAAATATCTTATATGATCCTCTTACTATTAAGAATAACTCATTCATCTTCTTGCTACCTGAACTATTATTGCTATTAACTTAACTAACTAATTAATAATAATAATCAATTAATAATGAGTATTAGTTAGTGTTGTGTATAATGTTAATAATAACAACAATATCTTGTGGAATCAATATTTGCAACAACAATATGATTATTATTAGTAGTAGCTAATCAGTCGTACATTATTAATGTATACCTAAATACTCTCATTGAAATTCTTAGTCAATTATTAGAATAAAGAATACAATAAAGTAATCTGAAAACTAAAGAAATTAATTTTACTTAACCAATTATATTCCTTATGTTCTTTTTCAGTATTTTTAATTTTTTTTAATTAATGTCATACTTGAATGAAAGGGTAATACAGGATGTTGAAAAAAATTTGAGGCTATAGTTGTCTAAATGAAGTTCAATATCTTAAACAAATCCCAAAGCAATAACAAGCACACTAAGGGTTGCTTCCAGCTTCTATTTTTAGCTTACTTTCAGATGAAAGCTCGCAGAAGCAGGTGTAACAAAAAGTGGAGTGCCTGCTTAATATAAGCTAGAAGCTGAAAATCACTCATTTTAAGCTTTTAAAATGAGGTCCTTAACGTGCTTCACAATTACCCTATAACAACTCCTTCCGACCGACAAAATTGCAGTTCTTCAAATTTAAGAAACTCAACAAAATACAAGAGCAAAAGGACAAGTAAACACAACTAAAATATCAATAGGAATAGAAACTGCAAGAATACTCGGATAGGAAATTACTTCATTCCTATGAATAATTTTAGTAAAACAAGGTGAAAACCTTTATAAGTGAAACCAATCGCTGTCTAAGTCTGGAAGTAAAGAGATCTTGCAAATAACTTTGAATATCAGATACAAGATCAGCTTCAAGACCCTGGTCAAGAACAATAGCCTGAAAAAACCAAAAATGATAGCTGTCAAGAACATAGTAAAAAGTTTCTTATTATGCATGCAACTAAGAAGAAACAATACCCTCAATAGCATGTAAATTGCCGTTAGTAGATCCCTTCTCTCCGTATACCAAAGTCCCGCAGAAAGGCGAAAAATTTCTAATGGCTCTCGACCTAGTAATCCCCACTGAAAGAAGAACAAATATAACACTTTCAAGCAAGAATATAAAAACCGACATGTTAACTGCAAGTCAAATTAGTAACTGAAAAAATAATGGGACTTCTTTGCTCATGTAAAAATCCCATTTCCACTGTTTCCATCTTTTTTTCTTTTTTATGAAAGCCTGTTTCCATCTTCAGTAATAGATAATATAAAGACTTTAAAATTCCACCCATTATAGTTCGCAGGGATATTAATTGCATGTCAATAGAGTAATAGGACCAGAGAACATAAAATATTACCTCTTGATTGGCAGAAACAAGCAAACGCACGCAATCTATTTCATTGAGATGGAGATCTTCACTCAATTTTAAAGCCTAAGGTTCAAAATGAAGTAGTAGTTAAACTGAAAGTGTTAAAACAAGCCAAAAAGTTGGAGCAGAATCAAACAGCAACTTAATTTAGCGATTAACAAGTCAAAATAAGCAAATGTCCATAATATATTGGACAGATGTAGCTTCGGAGGAAATAATTCAACAACAAATGCAGGATTTAAGAGTGCTATTAAGCACCAAAGCATAACCTACAATTTGAACCGAGACTGGTAACAGATAACAATAATAGGTCACCAATTTTAGCTCAATGAGAGCAAACAACCAAATCTTAGTAACCCCCTAAAAATAACCCTCAAAACATAATTCTACAGCAGACAAAATACCTATTCATGACTCCTAACTGCCAAATCACCCCAAAAAAGTCATAAAGGAGTCATAAAAAGTCCTGCACCCTACGAGTAAAGCATACCCAGAAAGCAAGCACAAAGCTACTTTGACTTCGGTTGTTTGGTCTAACCTAAACCTACAATGTAACCTACACAGTGCTGCATCTAAATTTTCAATGCAAAGTTAATTATCCAAAAAGTTTTTGACAGTTTGATAATGAAAAGATAGTTACTAGTCTCTTTTAAATACTATCACAAAATATAACATTTCCAACATATCTGAACAGTAACAGTTAGCAATTCTTATTGTAATTTACATCTTTGGTCCCTCAACTTTTCATTATGCTACACACTGATGCTCATACCTCCAGTCTCAATTTTGAAATCCAACTCTAAGTTAGATCAAATTCTGTTAAAAGTAAAATCTGAGCATGAATGGCATGTACCTTATCTATCCAAAAATGATGGATTTTGTTAGATTATGGATAAAAGGAAATGAAGATTAGAAATTGAGGTCACCTTTTCATGTTCATGCACATTGTCATCATCACTTATCATTCATGGACATAGAAATGGGATAGGGAACACAGCAGAGGCACATAAATATTAGTTTCCAAAAAATAGTATTTTACATGCCAAAGTGTTGCTTCAGATCTTGTGCCAGCATATTCAAGTATATGCTGTGCTATGCTCATAGGTAATCATTTTTATTACGAATTATCTGTTAAGCAAACAACTATAAAGCTTTTGCAGCAAAAAGAATATTGCATATGCTTAGATGTAGAAAAGCTTAAACTAATCATTATCTTCACTTTATTCACAATTATGCAGCTTTAGCATTCTAAATATCTTACACATTGTTGTCAGTGCCAAAACTGTAGGATCCAAAGGTATGCCTTTCATTTTATGCACTTCCATGTCATGACTTTTGATTCAGCACACACAATATAAAGTAATGGAGAGTAAAGGAGAGATGGAAACTAACTATCTGAACATCCTGATCATCAAGGGAGATTGGCCCAGCATCTGGCAGTCTCACTTCTTTCGACTGGACTTGAGCTCTGTCTGACGGTTTTGGAGGCTATAAATTGTGAGGAAAAAGCGAAATAAATAACTTCATTGAAATGACATCCTTGATGATGATGATGATGATGATGATGATGATGGATAGAAACCCTGGCATTAACTTTTTTTCTCTTAAACCAGCTTTTAAGGACTGACATTTTATTTACAAAACGCATGTAAATGATTTGCAGTGGAATATCAAAAAAACATTTTTGAATCTGAAATTGCATCCAATTATACTAGTATATTATTGATAAGACTGATAACAAGCCTGGCAAATTTTTTTCTTAAACCAGATACAAACAGTGGCATTTTATTTGCAATGAATAAATGAGATGTAGTAGTATATTAACCAAAAAAAAAAATTCTGAATCTGAAATTCCCTCTAATGAAATTATTATTGAATAGCTTCAACATAATAATTAAAACCAAAGTGCTCCTGCCCAAGATTGAACTATCTAATTCTGAAGATAAGTATCACATCCCAACAGATGTGCCTGCTTATCGGTACATAAGAAGGACGGTTTTAATTTTTAAAAGAAAACGAAAAAAAAAAAAGAAATTGTTAAAAACACACACACATAAAAAGTAAGAATGTACCGGGTAGGAGAGGAGAGCCTTGAGGGAGGGGAGCGAGTGGCGAATGGCGTGGATGAGCTCGATTCTCTGGGCGGCCGTGGGCGGAGTCCGCCCCAGTAGAGTCGACTCGATTACCGATAAGAGTTGCTTGGGGGGCACCATTTGCTCCTCCTTGATGCACAAAGAAAATGGAGGTATTAGGGAAATTGGAGGCCCCTTTCTGCTCTGGGGTTAATGGAGGAGCAAGGTGTTGAAGGGCGGGAAAAGCCCTAATTGAGGGTTTTAGAGAGGTTGGTGTGGTGACAACGCGGACGCAAAATAAATTTTCGCTTTGCAAATTGCAATCTCCATTTTCCAATTATGTACTTGTCCATTTTATTTTTGCGCCAAATAATTTTTTGACCACCCATAATTTTATTAAAGGAAATTATATAAAAGGGGACTTATAATTTGTAAATCAATAAAAAATTCGTTACTGGTACTGAAAAATACAAAAGAAAATAGTTTACTTATGTTCGTTTTTCTAATGCTCATTTGTATTTTTGTGAAATTTTCTTAGGAAAATTAGCCACTATTCTTATACTATAGTGTATCAATAGATTTTTTAATTATTGATTAATAGTGAAATCTGCTTCAAAAATGTTAATCAATATTCATTATAGAATACCATTTTATGAATAGTTTTAGATTTTTTATAAATTTGAGTAATTTTAGTTGATTTGACAATAATAGTGATATTAGACATAAAGTAAAATTAGCTTTGTAAATTAAACAGTACAGCAAGATTGAAGATATTAATGGGGTTAGTTGGAAACATTATGTATCTTATGTTTTAAAATCAAATTTTAAAGGTTGAATCTAATTGCAAAATTAGCTATTCTAAAATTAGTTTTTTTTTAAATATAATGTTCTACATTTGCATTTCCAAAGTTTTGGAAATCAATAATTAAAATTACCACAAAAGAGTTGAACAACTTGTGGGAAGTTGTTTTGTAGAGAAAAATACTTAAAAGCCCTTAAAAAATAGTCCCCTAATTTGAAAATTAAAAAAAAAAAACTCCCAATTCATGTGAAAAGTACAAAATATTAGAGCTTGTATGTTTCTGTTTTCATCTCATTTGATTTCTAGCATTGCCAAGAGGTGGGTTTAGATTCTCTAGGTTTTTATGTTAATATGAAGACGTATTTGATTTAATTATTTAAGATTTGATTTATAAGGTCGAAAATTAAAATACCTTCAATTTTACATACTTCCTTGCATCAAAAGACAAGATTTTATGAAAATAAATTTGGAGTTTTTAAATTCCTAAACCATTTTTCATTGTACATACAATGTTTTAGTAGCAATTAATAAAACCAATGAATCTTTCACACTTCCCTCCCATCCTGCCATAGCATAGGTTAACTGTTGGTTTTGCAAAATCACGGGATAGCAAACACATCAAAAATTTAAAAAAATTCAACAATTGAAACATACATCAAATGTAAAACAAAGCATATTCTAAATTCGATGCAATTAAACGATTTGCATTTCTATTGTTTCCTTAATCTAATTTGATAATTACAAATTTTGACATATTTTTTTATCAAATCTTTTATACTCTCCTTACTTTATTCTTGTTAGTATTATAGTTTTATTAATATTTTGTGTTAGGGAATTAATGAATAAAAAAAGTTCAAAAAGAGCTAAAATAAAACCAAAGAAAACAATACGTTTCGTGAGTAAGTTGGAAGACAATATTTCATTGGATCAAAGAAGCATCACAATTAGAAGAAAATGGTCATTTTTGCCTAAGTTCATCATATATAGATCAAAATATATGCAAGAAATCACTTGAACTTTGCAAGGGATTGTTGGGCTTGCATTAAATTTAAAATAAGTATATTTCCAAACTTGTATAGTTTTTATATTTTTGGCATAACTTCATGTTCAAAAGCCCTATGGGCCTGAATTTTTCTTAATTAGAAAGTTAAGAGATAGAACTACAACTTTGTTTTGGAAGTTCAGCCCAATTCAGCCTTAATTATAGCAGAAAATTCGTTCAAGTGTGTATATTAGAAAGGATTTATCTATACTGATACATTTCATTAAATCAAGCATAATTTTCTCCATAATAGTTGAAATTAGGTGATTCAAATTGAAAAATAAAGTTACCAATAAACCTACAACTTTTATATTGATCACTTTTTCAAAAACAGCTGATTGCATGGAGAAAAATGTATGACAAATTTCAGATCTGAAAAAGACTTGAATATTTAGCATATTTGAAGTTAATTTGGAGTGAATTTGGAGATGTCAATTTAGGCACTTTTCTATTATAAATAAAAGATCTTCGATGGCATTTAAGATACACATAAAAACCCTTAGAAGGGAAAAGAAAGATTTATTGTTGTATTTCTTTAAACTAAGTTCTCTAGTAGTAATGTAAGTTTTCTAGTATTAATAGAAATATATTTTCTAGTTTCTCTTCTATTTTTAGTCTTTTCTACTTTCATTATGTCTTTTTAAATTTATTTTAGTTGAGAAAAAAAGGTGAACCTCTTAATGGAGGAAGAGAAATGATTATAAAGATGCATAATGTTCAGGTGTGTTGTATTATTATTTTAATTTTTGATTGAAACCCTCCTTGTTTTTTGGTGAATTTTGATTTATGTATCACCAATGATACAACAAGTACTTGAGTTCATTTAGTTTGATGTATGGTTCTACTACACCTACTGCTAATATAAAACTTTGATTTGTTGTAGACAAATGCGTGTATAAATACTTAATCTCATAAATAAGTATTGGCGTTAAAACCCTTATTGTTTAGTGATGATTCTTGATTTTTGTATCACCAATGGCACAATAAATACTTGAGTTCATTTAGTTTGATGTACAGTTCTACTACACCAACTGCTAATGTAAAATATTAATTTGTTATAGATAAAGGCGTGCATAAATACTTGGTCCCATAAATAAGTATTGGTGTTAAGAGATAATTTTGCAAACAGTAAGACAATATCATGACTACCTTAATGCATGAGTTATTTGATAACATCTTTCCATTGGAACCTTCATTGTGTATGAATTCCAATGGTGATAATTAAAAGAGGTAAAAAAATAATAAATAGTCGTTCCTCTATCCAAAATTCAAGAGCAAATCATTAATCCTTAGTACTTTTATTACTTTGATTTTTTAGTTATAACATAAATTTTTTACAAGCATACATACTGGGCAATTCGTGCCCTCGGTTGTGTGTTACTTCTAGATTTCTTAAATATTACTCCCCAACCCTAGATATGAAACAATCTATAAAAATACAAGATATCAATCACCGGAGTGCACGAAAGGTATAATCCAATTTTATATTTATTTATATATTTAATTGAATAAGCGCGATCGTTAAAATTGCTTTCGAATCAAAGGGGTTAAATTTATGTTTGATAAAAAATTTAATTTTCCGCTACGTATACCCCTGCGATTATAGCGAACCCAACAGTTAATTATAAGCATGCATAGGATGATCATGAGCCATTGTACCAATGTGATTGCTTTTAAATAATATTTTTGGGTTTTAAAATGGAGCGTGCGATCCTCTTATTTAATTTATGTGAGTCATTTATTTTTCTGCAAAGAGAGTAGAATAGGTGGTGAGGTTTTTTTTTTCTTTCGAAGACGAAGAAGAATCACGAAGAAGGTTTCAATGAAGGCACATGTTTATATGGGATACAATTATGTAATATAATAGGTTATATTTCAATTTATTACCCTTAGACTGACATTGGGTTCATTTTTGGCCCAAATGAACCGCACAGGACTGGTTCATGATCATTCATTTATTTAAAGTATGTATTAGATGCATGCTTAGGATTTTATTTAATGCTTTTATTCTTGCACAATGTAATATCCAATCCTCACACTACTCACTTGGCCAATGTGATTCATGCATTACATGCTACTTATATGCTAATTTGTATTAACATTTACATGGCATCTTATATAGTATTCTTAATTGTTAGACCTCTAATGCTATCACATGATACTAGTGGTTGAGATCTTATAACCTAATTAATAAATTTAATATTTAGATAAGAGACAGAATAGATTGGTCAATCTATTGAATATTCATAGGTTATATGTTATAAATTTAGAAGTAATTAAAGGTATTACTAGTAAGCTAATATGTTTCGATTCAACTAGATCAAGGTATTTTAAAGGTATACATCCATAAACTAATAACACTTGGTATATTAAACATGATATAATTTGATTTAAGTGTCATATTTTAAGGTCCATATGTGCATATGATTTTAGAAATGAAAACTAGACAATCTATTTAAGAATCGAATGTCAATCGATTTAAAGATCGAATAAATGGTTAAGATATTAGGGTAGAATTTATTATCCGATCATACAAAAATTAAAATAGGTTGTAAATAAAGAAATAAATGCTGAGAAACACCATATTAGAGCTGTATAAGTTATGTACAATATCAGATTTTTTGCCATGACCAGACCCTTATTTCAGTCATTTTCGGCTTCCAAACACACACCTTAAGGTTTCCAAGTGCTCCAAATTGATTTCAAGTTGAAATAAAAGCAAGAAAAGTAAAGGATAAGTGATTACCATCAAGTTTAACCTCAAAATCTGCATAGGTAACACTTATCTATGATTTTGCCTTTGGTTTTCAGATTAATCTGAATGGGTTTATTGTTTATTAAGTTCAATATCTCTTATAAAAGTGTTAGGAAGTTTTTAGTTAGAGTTTGGTGCACAAAGAAAGGATTTTTCATGACGAACACTTAATAGGAAATGCTTGTGGCAGAAACTGTTACCTTACTGTTTTCTTGTGTTTTAGACTTCAAAAGTGTATGGTATGTTGAATAAAACCTATAATTATTACCATTTACATGTACATATATGAGTTAAGAGTATTAGAATGAATTTGGTCTTAGAGTAGGATGCCCAACGCCCCAATTAGATTGGGTGTATTATACTCTTTTGCTTTTATAAAGATAATCTTATTGAGAATCATATTAATAAAAAGGCATTTTCTTTATCTTATATCTTGGATTTTTTAATTCTGCACATTAGATAAAGTTCTTAGACCAAATTTAGCTACGGGGCATGGTCGCGCATATGATGGTGATCATGGAACATGTCTCTAAGGTTTTAATCTTAAATAAGTTTCGAGTCGAGAGCTTTTTGAGATGGGACATCAAATAGTTCAGTAAGACTCGTACATATAATGCATGCTCGTGAGACGAGGATGTCATATTCCATTGGCATTAGCGTAGAAACGTAAGTGCATGTATGTGGGTGCTTGTTAGGGAACAAGTACACCGAATATGGCCTGCAAGAAATTCTTAGTTGGAAGCTTTGCCCGTCGAAATAAGAATTTATGTGTTGCGATAGTACACGACTAGTCCTCAGACTTGAGGCACGATGGTAGCCTTGTGTGCATCATGCAGCACTTTGATATATCTTCTGATTGCTTGACAATCATAAAGGGGGTATGTTAGGTGTTGCACTGGTGTGCATGGAGGTTTGTCAGTGGCCAACATAGAATTCGACACTTGTCTTTTTAAACAAGGGAATCTCCTCTGTTTTCATAGTTCATGATTCAAAGACCTTGGTCAAGGCAGTATGAATTGTGATTCATCAAGAATCATTGGAACTTGAAATGGGATCACAGTTATTGAATCATTTAGGGTTTCGACTTATAATTCATGCCTTAGATTCAATTAGGAGATTAGCTGTCGAAAGGACCGTACGTGTATGGTATTCGCAACTGAAATAGGTTTACTCGCTATTTCACCTAAGACTAGTTTGCCATGATTACTTGCTAGGTGTTTTCATGGATAGTGAGGTTCTTGGAATTAAACAGTTGATTCTAAGCGGATTAATTAATTGGATTAATTAATTAGAATAATTGTTATTCATAAGTTGCAAATGTTGCAAACCCACTACTAGCTTAGTAGTGAACCTAAGAGGGTCACACATCTTTATGGAAAGTAACATTTCTAATTTTAGATTTTATCCAATGGTTGGAAATTAATTAATTAATACTGAATAATTAATTAATTAAGGGTTCTATTTAATTTAATGGTTAAATTAAATTATTCAATTAAGTAATTGGATTATTTAATTGGACCTAATTTGATTAGGAAGCCCAATTGGAGTAAATTAAATTAATCAATTGGATTTATTAAATTGGGATTGAATCAATTGAATTGATTTGGGGATTTTTGAGTCCAAGCCCAAAATAAATGTGGATCACTTAAGAAGCCCACTAAAGTATGAAGAGAATAAATTAAATAAATATGATTTATTTAATTAATATATTTATAGATAAATAAATATAGTGACCAATTTTATGGGATAAAATAGGCCACTAAGATTTAATATAATTATAGTATATATATATATGATATATATATCTTTATATTATTTGAAGAGTTCAAATTAATATCAACAATGTATGTAGACAATTTTGATGATTAATGTAGTCTCAAATTAGTCCACATACAATAGGAGAGAGAAAAGAGAAGAGTTCTTGGAAGATTTGGAATCCTTCCAAGATAAGGTTTTGAAGTAGTTCAAAATTAAAAAACTTTCCAAGAGTTGGAAAAGGATTAAAATTTTCAGCCCTATATATATGAGGTATGAAAATTACATAATTCAATTCAAAAATTTGAGCAAAAAATATTTTGTTTAAAGTCTTCTATTTTTACTCTCCAAGAAAAGAAAATAAAGAAAAAGAAAATCAGTTTCTTGTTATTCTCTTCATATTATTGTTTCAAAAACTTAAAGAATCAATCTTTATTATTTTTGAAAATATACTCCGATTCTAGATTAGTAAACAATTAAAAGGATACTAGCGAATCCTTTTGATTGGTGTTGCTCTTCCGTATTGTGGACCTGATAGAGGGGAGACAGTTGGATACCTGTGAGTTCTGATAGTCCAGGATAAGCAATTGATTGCTTCATTCCCTACAACAATCAGAGTGCACGAAAGGTATAATCTGATTTTATATTTATTTATATATTCACTTGAATAAGCGTTATCGTTAAAATCGCTTTTGAATCAAAGGGGTTAAATTTATGTTTGATAAAAATTTTAATTTTCCACTGCGTATACCCCTGCGATTATAGCGAACCCAACATTTAGATCCGTTAGAAATTGAGATAGGGCATGATATTAGAGAAACACTCAAAGTGCCAAAGTAGCAAAATCTGTTTTGGTGTGCTGTGAGGGATACTGAATTAGGGGAGCTAAATCCATGCATTTTGCAATTCTATGTTATGGTTATATGTTTTTATATGTTAGCTAAGTGTGGTAAAATGTTTAGAGTGAATAAATACGCCTAAAGATGCTGAAATTGCTATGAAACTTAAAGTGGCAGCAAGAAAATGTGAAGTTGTGAATCTGTCACATTTAGTTCATTAACATGTTCCAACATAGATGCGGTTAATTTGATCCCTAAATTTTAGGAGAATGTTATAAGAGTTATAATACATCAATTAAGTGAGGTTAGTATATATTTAAGACGTGGAACAAAGGTGCGTGGAAGGTTGTATTTGGTTATAGTTTCTAAGTGGTAAGGTTGTTTAATTAAATTCAGATTCAAGATTTTTATACTACATTAGGTTAATGAGCTTCTTAATTGAGGATGGTGATTGATATCTTGTATTTCTATAGATATTTTCACATCTAGGGTTAGGGAGTAATACTTAAGAAACCTAGAAGTAACAAACAACGGATCAAAGGTAAGTGAAAATCCATTTGCAACTACAATTCATGGATATAATATTTCTTGCCTTATCTATATTAAATGTGATCCTTGTATCTTGATGAGTGTATTATGAGTATTATAAATATATTATAATGTATACATTGCTTGGATGATGGGATATGAGGTCTGTTATGTCATTAAACATGACATTCATCAGTATTTACATGTGCATGCATAACACATGCTCATAGTTGACGTTTTGCATGCATGATATTATGTTTAGAAAGAAAATATTTTGGTTGGCCACTATTAGTGCACCGAGGTATGCGAGGTGTGCATATGTGATATTTTGGGGTGCCACGAGTGTTACTTCTCAGAGGATTATAGGGGTTGATATGGGGTGTGCCTCTGGTAGTCACGAGAGGGTGAACTACGTGACTGTGCCCTTATTGACTCCGCTAGTAGGAAGACTTCTGGAGAATTACAGGAGAAGACAAGGGGTGGACCTCTACTGATCCCAGGAGATGGCCCCTGGACTGAGTCAATTTGTTTATGGTCATTTGATTATTGATATTGTTTAGAGCTCTATCTGGTGTATAATAGGTAGGCCAAGGGCCCACTGATAGAAAATGATTTTGAATAAACTGTTTTGGGTCAGGAGCTTGCATTCCTGGTGTCATTTCATAGAGATGCATCGCATATATGTTAGATTATCGCTTCAGCATGCATGATTTTCACTTACTGAGCATTAGCTCACGTAGTTCATGCATTGTAGGTAAGCATGGTGAGACTTGAGACCTCTAGTTTACTGGGCTGGCTGTGGAGCTCCTATAGGCTTTCAAAGATCGATGTACATAGATGATGACCTATTGGGGCTATTTTGTAGGTTGTGCTGTTGATTTTACAGTCTATTGTATTATAATAATAACCTTATCCTGTATATCACTTTCAAAACTCCATTGTAAATGAGTATGAGTTTTGTGATAATTTTGATAAACTTTTTTATGATTTAAATATACAGTGTTATCGGATGTTAAAGCACTTTGCTTTATCAGTGTTATGTCAAACTAACTAGCAAGAAAAAAAAGTTATACATACGCATACATGCACAAATTATGTTACACATGTTGTTTATATATATGTATACATATTTTTTTGGGAGGTTGTGAAAGTGTGCTATTAGAGCCCGATTTGTGGTTCTGTAGACTGTCCATGTACATTAGCTTTGAAATTGGTGGAGCACAACTATGCCAGTAAGTTTTATTTGTTGTATAATTCATTTTGTATTTCATGAATAATATTGGCCATGTGTTTTAAGATTTTGTATGAAATAATGTTGAGGCAGACTCATCAATAATAACAGGTATAAAATTTATGTTTGATATTCTATCTTTGGAGCTACACATTCTCTATGATCTACTAAGTATGTAATAAGACTGGATAGGGAACTTGATATATATATGAGGTTAGTTTCAATGTTTTAATTCCTTTTGGAGGTTCAAGATCAACTAATTAGATTTTAAGAGCTATAGGTTAATTTGTTATATTGGCTAGGATTATGATATAACCTTTTGTATTGATTGATTTATTGAGAATTATGCATTGTGGATTATTTCAGGATTATTAAGACTTTTAATTTTAGGTGATGAAAATTTAGAAATTTTATGGAGGCCATAGCAGGAAAATATTTACTATTTATAGAAAATAAAAAAGATTGTCAAATTATAAGTTTCTACAGTTACCGTGAAAGGGAGTAGTAAGAAAGCGTTATTATTATCAATCTTTGGGTTGTATTAGAATTTTTAGAAATGACCAACTTTACTAAAAATCATTTTATGTGATCTTACATCTCTTGATACTTATTGAAAAGAAGTTTTTAGGCATGCTATTGACTAATAAATTGATTTTATCCTGATATAGTTGTAAGAACAAATCTAATTTCTCTTTTAGTTTATCATATACACCTATTGGAATTCGATGAACCTTGAGTGATATTGTTATAATGTTGAGCATGGCATTAAGGTCTAGTGCTTCTCCTAAACACGCTCCACTTCATATGCACCTAGAAGAAAGATGAATCTTGAGGATATGTATTATTTATTGTAAATGAATTGAGTAATAATTTGTAATAAGTATAAATTTTTCATACTAAGGTTTATTTGATAAATTAAGAGGAGCTACTGTGATCTTGAGGATTGATTTTAAGTTTGAATTAATTATGAATTTCTTGTTGTACCATTGGATTGACTAATGCCCTAACTATTTTGATATGCATGATGAATAATGTGTTTGATGATTCTATATGGGTATGTTTGGGGTGATATTCATCGATGATATATTAGTGTACAACGAGGATAAATATGATTAACCTTTCAATATGATCTTGGAAACTCTAAGGAAGTAGAAAATTATTTGTTCAATTTATTAAATGTAATCTTTTGGTTATGTAATACAATATTTATCTTTAGAACTGGTAGTTGTCTTAAGAAGTGTCCTTGTAACTATTCAAAACTTCAAGGTTCTACTAAAATACGGATGACAAATAAATGTAATAGAAATAAGAAAATTTTTTATGGGTTAGTGATATTATTGGGTATTTATTTTATGTAGTGGTATGAATGATGTTTGTGATCTTAAGAAAATGTACAGATATCGGATACTGGATAATCTATTATGGAATATATTGTTAATATTTGATTTGCCACTAAAAAAAAGGGATATATGTAAAAGTGCATATGTAGGAATGATTTAGTTCTGCTTTTATTTCAAGTGGAAATGGGAAAGCATTCATGAATTTTGTATATGATAATGGAATTGGGTTATTGTTCATAGGTTATTGCTCATAGACACTCATTCTAAAGTTGCTTTACATCCCTTACTAAAATCTCTATAGGTCTTTCTTCATATCTCCGACCTTAATTTAGTTCTATTGGTTCATTTTTCAATAAATGAGATAGATTCATGATATACTTCCTTAAAATGAACACATTAAACATTGTGAACTCAAGACGTTAATATAAAGAGGTCGAGTTTATAATCAATATCCTAATTCTCTCAGTAATGTAAAATAAACCAATGTACTTAGGATTAAGTTTGTGTAACATCCCCAAAATTTTATTTTATTTTTCTGCCCAAGCCACACAAATCCTTTCATTGGAAACACCTTCAAAAAAATTTGATCCCTATCATAAATTGCAACGATATTCCTCTTTAATCGGCATAACTTTGTGGTCACCTCTAACTAGTTTCCATACATTTGCAATTTGTTCTACCACTTCTATCATTTCCCAAACCATATTTAGCCTAAAAGAACACCAAATTCATTTCAATAAAATAATGACCTATATTTTCTATCATATAATCCCCATAGAGAACTATCACAAGTAGCCTTATCACTGTTGTTATAAAAAATTCTACCCAAGGAATTTTTTTCTCAATTGACATCAACAATCTAATGAACAAGCTCTAAGCATATCTTGCAAAGTCTAATTTGTTTGTTCTGATTGCCCATTGATGCATGGATGATCACAATACTAAAATATAATTTTGTTCCCAATAACTAATTTAAGATCTTCTAGGAAGTGAACAAAGATCTTAATTTTACATCAGAACTAAGAGACACTAATAAACCATAAAGTCTAACCACTTCTTATACATTTATCTTTCGATATATTTCCATGGAATACCTAGGGTAAATTGACAAAGAATGAGCATATTTACTTAACCTATGAACAATAACCCAATTCCGTTAGCATATACAAAATTCATAAATGCTTTCCCATTTCCACTTGAAAATAAAAGCAAAACTAAATCATTCCTACATATGCACTTTTATATATATCCCTTTATTTAGTGGCAAACCAAATATTAATAATATATTCCATAATAGCTCGTCGAGTATCCGATATCTGTACATTTTCTTGAGATCACAAACATCATTCATACCACTAAATAAAATAAATAAAATGGTACATGATCATCACCTAAAACTTAGTCTTGTAATTTCTTATCCCTCATTTTCACATCTATCTCTTATTAAGAGATTATTATCACTTATTACAAAAATCTATTTAAGTGCCTTTTATGCCTTTCATCTTAGTCTTAACCTTTCATCAACCTTATTTTGAGCATTTGAAATTGGATCAATCAAAATCAGTCTTACCAAAATATTAATAAACATATAATCCACCATTTACTCTAATTCATCCTCTATACAACCCTCAATTCCCATAATAGTTTATGATGTAAAATTTCTATGAATATTAGTCTATTGAGACATTTCATTCCAATGACATTTATAGTTATATAGATCATACAATATATTCACTTACTAATAATATTCATCATTTCTTCAAGTTCAACTGCTTTTGAGTATATACACATTTCAAGTACTTTGGTTTTGTAATGTCACATGTAGTATTACCAAAATAATCTAATTAACTCGAAGAGTGTAGAGTAACTTTCCACATTGCATCAAACATATACCAAAACACAATGAGATAGCACCACTATACACAATACATAACTTATATTTAAAGTTGGAGTCACTATCAAAGCTTAAATTAATTCTCTTTAAGTAATTAGAGATTTCTTCCCACTTAGCGAACCATTCAAATTTCCTTTATCTACATGTATGATGTAATAAAGCGGTAACAATTAAGGAGAAATTATAATTTGATAATAATCCCAAAGATTGATAATAATAACTCTTTCTTACTACTCTCTTTCACGGTAACTGTAGAAAATTATAATTTGACAATCTTCTTTATTTTCTGCAAATAGTAAATATTTTCCTGCTATGGCCTTCATAAAATTTCTAATCACCTAGAATTTAAAAGTCTTAATAATCCTGAAATAATCCACAATGCCTATAAATCAATCAACATAAAAGGTTATATCATAATCCTAGCCAATATAACAAAATTAACCTATGGCTCTTAAAATCTAATTAGTTGATCTTGAACCTCCAAAAAGAATTAAAACATTGAAACTGACCTCATATATATATCAAGTTCCCTATCCAGTCTTATTACATACTTAGTAGATTATAGAGAATATGTAGCTCCAAAGATAGAATATCAAACATAAATTATATACCTGTTATTACTGATGAGTCTGCCTCAATATTATTTTATACAAAATCTTAAAACACATGGCTAATATTATTCATGAAATACAAAATGAATTATACAACAAATAAAACTTACTGGCATGGTTGTGCTCCACCCGTTTCAAAGATCATGTACATGGACAGTCTATAAAACCACAAATCGGGCTCTGATATCACTCTGTGACAACCTCCCAAAAATATGTATACAAATATATATAAACAACCTGTGCGACATAATTTGTGCATGTATGCATGTGTATAACTTTTTTTTTCTAGCTAGTTAGTTTGACATAACTAAGATATAGTAAAGTGCTTTAACATCCAGTAACACTGCATATAGATAGATAATTATTTAAATGATAAAAGGTCTATCAAAATCATCACAAGACTCAGACCCATTTACAATGGAGTTTTGAAAGTGATATATACAGGATAAGGTCACTAATATAATACAATAGACCATAAAATCAAAAGCACAGCCTATAAAATAGCCCCAATAGGTCATTATCCATGTACATCAATCTTTGAAAGCCTGTAGAAGCTCCATAGCCAGCCCAGTAAACTAAAGGTCTCAAGTCTCACCATGTTTACCTACAATGCATGAACTATTTGAGCTAATGCTCACTAAGTGAAAATCATGCATGCTGAAGCGATAATCTAACATATATGTGATGCATCTCTATGAAATCACGCTAGGAATGCAAGCTTCTAAACCAAAACAGTTCATTCAAAATCATTTTCCATCACTGGGCCCTTGGCCTACCTACTATGTACTGGATAGAACTCTAAACAATATCAATAATCACATGGCCATAAACAAGTTGACTCGGTCCAGGGGCCATCTCCTGGGATCACCAGAGGTCCACCCCCTATCTTCCCTTGTGATCCTCCAGAAGTCTTCCCACCAGCAGAGTCAATAGATCCACCCTCTTGTGACCACCAGAGGCACATCCCTTGTCAACCCCTATGATCCTCTGAGAAGTAACACTTGTGGTGCCCCAAAATATCACATAAGTATGCCTCGCATGCCTCGGTGCACTGGTAGTGGCCAACCAAAATATTTTCTTTCTGAAAATAATGTCATGCATGAAAAACCTCAACTGTGAGCACGTGTTATGCATGCACGTGTAAATGCTGATGAATTGCATGTTTAATGACGCAACGGATCCCATATCCCATCATCCAAGCAACCTATGCACTATAAGATATTTATAATACTCATAATACACTCATCAAGACACAAGGATCATTTTTAATATAGATAAGGCAAGAAATACTATGTCCATGCATTGTAGTTGCAAATAAATTTTCACTTACCTTTAATCGATCGTATCTTACTTCTTAGTTTCTTAGGTGTTACTCCCCAACCTTAGGTGTGAATAATCAATAAAAATATAAGATATCAATCACTATCCTCAATCAACAAGTTGATTATGCTTAATCCTATACAAGGACCTTGAATTTCAATTTAACTATGTAACAATCAAACTTTACTACTTAGGGACTAAAACCTAATACAATCTCCTAAGTACCTTAATTTCTCATCTTAAATGTATGATAAAATCACCTAATTAATGTGTTATAACACTTCTAACAGTTCTCTAAATGCTAAACATCAATTTTACCATAGATATGTTGGAACATGCCAAAAAGTAAAATGGAACAGATTTCCATCTTCTATTTTCCTTGCTGTCACATTAAGTTTCATAGCAATTTTAGCATCCTTAGGCATATTTATTCACTCTAAAAATTTTAACACACTTATCTAACATATAAAAACATATAACCATGCCATAGAATTGCCAAAACTCATGGATTTAGCTCCCCTAATTCAGTCTCCTTCACAGCACACCAAAACAGATTTTGCTACTTTGGCAGTTTGAGTGTTTCTCCAATATCATGCTCTATTTCAATTTTTAACTGATCAAAATTCATTCCAATACTCTTAACTCATATATGGACATGTAAATGGTAATAATTATAGGTTTTATTCAACATACCATACACCTTTGAAGCCTAAAATACAAGAAAATAGTAAAGTGATAGTTTTTGCCACAAGTATTTTCTATTAAATGTTTGTCATCAAAAACATATAAGCTTACTACTAATACCTTTAATTACTTCTAAAATTATAACATATAACCTATGAATATCCAATAGATTGACCAATATATCATTTCTCTTATCTAAATATTGAATTTCCTCTCAACCACTAATATCATGTGATAGCATTAGAGGTCTAACGATTAAGAATGCTATATAAGATGCCATGTAAATATTAATGCAAATTAGCATATAAGTAGCATGTAATGCATGAATTACATTGGCCAAGTGAGTAGTGTGAGGATTGGGTATTACATTGTCAGCTGGGGCAGAGTGGAAAAATTGATCTATTAATGATAGTAGGGTCGGGATATCCCCGCCCTCCAAACTAGATGTGAAGGTCACCCCTCATCCGACTCTCTGCAGGGGAATCTCCACTCACTGCTTCTCCTAATATCTTCCCTTTATCAAATCATGGGGGTTTACAAGAGATCCTAGAGCAGAAGACCAAGCTCAAGGGCCATCTCGAACTCGTCCCACTATCAAGAAAAAAAGGGCCGAGAAAGTTCAATCCTCTCATTCTTATAATCACAGTTACTTCCAGACTTTATCACTGCAGGACTCATCTCCCATGTACCACTCCATAGAGTTATCCAAAATTGAAAAGAAAAAAGAAAGAGAAAGCTCGTGTCCCTATGATGCTACCTCCTTATTCCCCTCTCCCACACAGAGAGGTGAGCGCTCACTGAGCGGACCAAGTTGGTAAAGACACACAGGTTCTGAAGGAATGATCTATCAAGGTAGGTTCGCGAGCAATCATCATACAAAAATAAACCAACTAAAACTTCATTCGGCGGAACCACTCTCGCTTATTATGGGAGATCCAGGAAGCTACGTAAATGGAGAGCCCACGCGTGTACAGGCAGTTTATAAACACGTATTATTGGGATTTTTTTAAGAAGGGGGCAAAGAGATCTGCAACTTTCACAGTGAAAGGAGCCCGCTCACCCACTCTCCTTTCCTTCGAAAGGTAGGAGCTAAAATCACCTTCTCTTTAATAGAAATTTCAAGAAAAATAACCATCACGTATTACCTTTAGAGGTGATACGATAGAAGAATTTTGGTCACCTTTCTTTGCAACTGTCCAAGAGGGACCTTTCTTTGTTACCATGGTATATATCAGAATAGGAGATTAAGAATGAATCCCCGGTCTCCTGCTTGACTTATGGCATCATCGACTTCCTGTTCAACCTAAGCGATTTCATAACCAGAAAGACATACCTCTCTTTTGGGATCAGTCCCATCCATAGATGTAGTAGTCAATCAGTTGGGCATTCCGGAAGGATTGATTATTCATCTTTCCCAGGTAGTTCATAACATATGTAAGAGAGTACGGGTGCTTGTTAGCATCGATTACTAATTCAATTAGCTTGGATGAAAGAGAAAGGGATGGGACAGAAGACTTTTTTCAGAGAGCATAGGAAAAAACCAATGGGGAGAACTAGTACTTTCCTTTGGGACAGTATACCACTCTGAGCTTGAATATGAGCTAGAAGCTTTGCTTTTCTGAGACAACTGATGTCTTTCCCTGTATAATAGACCCAGTACGATAGAATTCCTCGATATGGTCATTTGGGAAGTCTCTTCGAGGATGACTCCCACACAATTTTTGTAGGGGCGTGAAAGCCCCCATACCAAGAACAAAAATGGAAGCCTTTCGACTCACTTTCCATTCTCTCTTAAATAAAGAAAGCTTACCTATGAGTCCTGGGCTGGTCGGCCGGGTCTTTCCCTGTTGTTCTTTACCACTTCTGAAAGAAAAAAGACATTTTGAATGAGTACCAGATTGGTATGTGAAATAAAGGACAAAAAAGAATGGATTCCTCTAATTAAATAGAGCGTCTCAAAATTTGAACAGTGCAAGGATCTCTTTGTAGGCAGCTGAAGATCCGGCATCCTAATTCTACACCTTACAATTCTTTGTAGGCCACAACAAATGAATTCAAATTCAAAGCTTTCGGGCTTACCCCTTCAATGACAAACTCTATCTCATGGTCTGGCGGTAATCCATGAAGATCATCAGGAAATACTTCTAGATACTCCCGAACAATTAGCACTTCATTAAGGATCGGATGGTTTTATTTTTTAATGCTCATACACTCACCAAATATCCTCATAGCTACTATGTAATAATCTTTATGCTTTCAATGCTGATATAATCATGAATTTATAGCTTTTTACGATTCTAATAAAGGTGAACGATTCCTCTTTAGGAGGTTGAAAAGTTATTATCTTTATCTAAAAATCTATAGTAGCACGATACTTTGACAACCAATCCATACCCAAAATCATATCATAGTCATTCATGGCCAATACAATTAAATCAACATAGAGTTCTCTACCTTTAATGGAAATAACACAATCTCTTAAAACATGGTTAGTTTGTTTTGAATCTCGAGAAGGAATTATCATATTGTAACTGACCTCAACAGTATCAGGTACTCTACCCAGCCTCTTCACATACTCAATGGATATAAATGAGTGTGTAGCTCCAGAATCAAACAATACAAACTCTCGAATATCAAAGATAGAGAATTTACCTATTACTATTGATGGGTGCCTCAACATTTGATCTAGTGATGGTTAAGACTCTAGTTGGAACTTTTCTTTGTCCTATTAGATTTGGCTTATCTAGGCATACTCTGGCAATATGTCCAACCTTCCCACACACAAAGTAGGTTCTAGTCTCTGTATGGCAGACTCCACTGTGCTGGCCACCACATTTAGGGCGAGAAGATTGTGACATTGGTGCTTTGCATTGATCTATCTTTGTACGCTTACTCTGATACCACTATTATTACCCTTGTCTTGGTTGGAATTGAGATTTTTGATTCTGCATTTTAATTGGTCTCTTCTTTTCATTTCCAACCCATTGTTGCCCCTGTCCTTGCTTAAATTGGCATCGAATCTCCTGA